>JAGDQO010001523.1:0-109290 GCA_018342035.1 Solanum appendiculatum | reverse complement strand
CCCCATTGAAGACCTTCAATCTTCTACAATTTCTTGTGGATTGCTTTGAGGTATGATAGTGTTCACCATTAGGAGTCTTCTCCTCCAATGGGCCCTTCCTCTTCTTCATGATTTTCAAAGGTTTACTACCCAATTGAATTAGGGTTTGTGATTAATCATTGTGGGTTCTTCAATTATGATTCCAATTATTGATTTTATGATACCTAGTGCACGATTTAGAGTGATAAAGTAACTTAGTGCACGAATTAGCGTGAATTACATGATTTGATGTAAAGATTGCATGAACCCCCATGATCCCAAGCTAATTCTCCCCAATTTGATAATCATTGCTTTGATTGTTGGGTTGACTTATGATTTTATGAAGTTTATGAATTCTCTATGAAATCAAGCATGAATTATGAATGAATTGAGGATAATCTTATGAATTTAGCATGATCAAGTCAAAAGCATGATTTTCCTCTATTATGTGAGTTCCTTCAAGTATGGGTAAATTGTCTTAATTATGGCTTTCTAAGCATGAGCTTGCATTGAATTACATGATATGAGTTGAACTTTCATGAACCCATATGAACTCTATGAACTATGTAATATGATCATGATGAATTAAGGGTGCTTTGATAGTAAAGTACCAAAGTTATGATATGATGATGCTCTATGGTTGAGTAGTGAAAGGTTTTCTCACGTATTTATCCCATCATGATAAAAGAAGAACAAAGAGGCGATTACCCATGTTCTTAATGAGCTATTCTAATGACGTAAGCTTGGACAAGGTCCATGGAAGATGAAACGTCTATAAGAATGATTTTAGCTTGAATTGGTAACCCTAGTTGTACCTTTTCATGTTTAATGATATAAATATGTTAATGACTAATCCATGGGAATTATTCTTAGCACCAAGTGGATATTGAGATGGAAGCCCTCCCGTTAGTGGAGGCCGGTTCTGCTAGTGAAAGCTCTCCCATTAGTAGAGGCTGGGTTTTCTAGATGGAGCTCTCCCGTTAGTTGAGGCCGAGTCTCCAAAAGCAATCTCTATCCCATAAACTATGTTGCCACCATAGGATGTTGTCTTTAAGTAAACATTAGCTAGTGGATCCATATAAGCTAAGAAGTTCATGGTCTTACCTTGGCAAGTAGGACACCTCCTTTCTGTGTGGGGTAGACACCAGATTCCATGTTGATAGCTCACATGGTCTTACATGTCGGTTAAGGCTATTCCCCACAAGTTAAGAACAACTGTTCTCATGATAAAGAAAAAAAAGATGATTTAGCTTGCTTTGGCCTTGATATATGCTTTATGTTTCATGTTTCTCATGTTTTTAGCTTGGCCATTGCAATACATGATTATGTCTCTCTCTAGAATGATTTATGTGTTTATGTGCATTGCTATCATACTAGTACTTAATTGTGCTAGCGCATACTTTTTCCTACATTAATTTCTTTGGTGTAGGACGTGGCGATTCACCTCCCACTCGTGGCTAGAGCATTGACTTAGAGTTGAGAAGAAGACTTGGTGAGTCCTCATCCATCCGAGGACATATCCTTGTTGGATTTTACATTTTTTTGTTTTTCATTATTTTTGATATTGTATTGGGCTGCGTCCCTATCACTCTTATTCGTATTCTATGATATTAGAAGGCTTTGAGACATGAGTTGTAGACTTCCGTTGTTTTGAGTAAAGCTTTGACATAAAATGCTCTTTTGAACTCTTATTTCTCTATTACCTTGTATGTTATGTATGCTAAGGGCTTGTATAAGGCCTCTCGGGGTCTTGTACGCCATGTTACATCTAGGGGCTACCTTGGGTCGTCAAAACATGGTATTCAGAGCGCAAGGTTTTAGAAAGAACCTAGGATGTCTCAAAAGCCGCGTCAAGTAGAGTCTTGTTCATGAGTGTGAAGCGCGCCACATTTATGAATGAGAGGCTATAAGACGTTTAAGAAATTCCACTTCTTTCATTACTCTTTAGTCGTGCCATAGAGTTCAACTCTATATATATCTCTCCTAACCCTATCCTACGCATTTCAGGATATGGCGACCCGAAGAACTTACGCTCGAAGAAAAATGGGAGAGAATGTGGAACAAGTGACTAATGCGGAGTTTAGGGCTGCTTTCCAAGTATTGGCTCAAGCTGTGACGGCTCAAGCCAATAGGGAGGTGGTGGCTCCTGTGAACCCAAATGTGTCTACGGCGGCATCAAGAGTGAGGGACTTTACAAGGATGAATCCTCTGAAATTCCATGGCTCTGAGGTTGAGCAAGATCCTCAAGAGTTCATTGATGATGTGTACAAGGTGTTGATTATAATGGGTGTGACGTCGGAAGAAAAGGCAGAGTTGGCCGCTTATCAACTCAAGGGTTTTGCCAAAATTTGGTTCAATCAATGGAAGAGTGAGAGGGCGGTTAATGATGGTCCTCTTGATTGGGAGTAATTCAAGGTTGCTTTCCTTGATAGGTTCTTCCCTCTTGAGAAGAGTGAGACTAACGTGCTTGAGTTTATAAGCCTTCGACAAGGAAATATGAGTGTGAAAGAGTATGCATTGAAGTTCACACAATTGGCTAGATATGCTCCGTCCATAGTTGCCGACCCAAGGGCAAGAATGAGCAAATTAGTGTCGGGAGTGTCCGATTTGTTGGTGAAAGAGTGCCGCACCGCCATGCTTGTGCATGACATGGATATTTCTCGCCTCATGGTTTATGCCGAACAAATTGAAGAAGAAAAGCTTAAGGAAAGGTCTAGGGAGACCAAGAGGGCTAGGACCGATGATGGTAACTTTTCCCATGCAAGGTCCGATGGACATGGTCGTCCAAGATTTTGACCAAGGTTCTCTAACCAAGGCTCATCCAATGCTCCTCCAAAGTCCAACAATGATAGGGTGTCTAACCCCAATTCTCAAGGAGGGTATAATGATGGTTCTTTTTTGGCTCCTTGTGCCAAGTGTGGGAAAAAGCATGAGGGTAGATGTCTAGCCAGTACGGGTGGCTGTTATAATTGTGGAAAGTGTGATCACAAGATAAGGGATTGTCCATCTTTCACGGCCAAGGGAAGAGAGAATAAGCAAGCTCCACCTAGAGGATCGGGTTCGAATGCTCAGAAGCAAAATCGATTGTATCTTATGTGTATGCTAAGGACTTGTATGAGGCCTCTCAGGGTCTTGTACACCGTGTTACATCAAGGGAATACCTTGGGTCGTGACCGTAGGTAGGTTCAGAGACTACCAATTTTTACCCTGCAATGACGGGTATGATATACGACTCGTGGGTCAATCTACGGACCGTACACAACAACCATAGGTCAGAACTTATGGCTTAAGAATCTGACTAAGGCTGGAGGAGACTTACGAGACCTATCTACGACTCATTGAAAGATCAACGGGCCGTCCTGGCAGACCGTCGTTAAGGTTCTGAAACTTGACACCTTACAGATTTTCAGTGGGCCAACTGCGGTTCACATCTACTGTTTGTCAGTCTATCTACTATTTATAGGTGGTCTCCGTCACTAGCACCAGAACCTAGAAAAATCAAAAAAATTCCCACTCTTCCGAATATGGGGTATTACATTATCTCCCCTTGGGAACATTTGTCCTCGAATGAGAATCAAGACATCATAAAGAGGGTAAGAAACAAGAACTAACAACCCAACCTAGAATGCAATCACATAAATGCACATGTCCAAGGATGAAAACATGAAATTCAAGCTAAATCATGTTCAACGTATCATTTCATGAAGGCTTTATGCAACTCATACTCAATGCACATAATCATAGAGAAATCAATCAAGTCAACTCACTTTCTCAAAATTTAGACTCTTCATGAGCATGCATAAATGAGGGATCATGAGAACATCAAAGCCACATGAGACCAATAGAATGAACCATGACGAACTAGGTATCTCAAGCTAGAGTAGGATCGAAAGGAAAGAGATGAGGATATCGGAACATCATATCGGCCTCGGCCTCCCACATAGCACCCTCAACTAATTGATTCATCCACAATACCTTGACGGAAGCAACTCTTTTGTTTCTCAACTTTTAGACTTGTCTGTCTAGAATCTCAATCGGAACCTCTTCATAAGAAAAAATCTCTTTGACGCCCAGATTTTCTAATGGCACTATGGATGTCAGATCTCCAACACACTTCTTCAAAAGAGACACATGGAAAACCGGATGAACCGATGCTAACTCATTTGGCAACTCAAGTTCATAAGCAACCTTACCAACACGTCTCAAAATTTGAAATGGGCCTACATAACGGGAACTAAGCTTCCCTTTCATCCCGAATCTCATTAGACCCTTCATGGGTAAAATTTTCATGTAAGCCCAATCATCAACATCAAATTCTAAATCTCTCCTTCTAACATCGACATAGGACTTTTGTCGACTTTGAGCCATTTTTACAATCTTTCTCTAATAAGCTGAACTTTCTCCATTGCCTCATGCACCAATTCAGAACCTATCAAATCAACTTCACCAACTTTGAAAAAACCTATAGGATATCTACACCTCCTTCAAGAGAGAGCCTCAAACAGTGTCATGCCAATACTCGAATGGTAGTTATTATTATAAGCAAACTCGATCAAAGGCAAATGGTCATCCCAATTACCCTTGACATCAAATACACAAGCTCTGAACATATTTTCAAAAGTTTTGATAGTGCACTCCGCTTGCCCATCGATTTGAGGATGAAATGCCATACTAAGCTTAACACGAGTACCAAGACCCTTTTGGAAAGATTTCCAAAATTGAGAAGCGAATTGGGCTTAACGATCGGAGATAATGGATAAGGGTACTTCATGCAACCTAACCATCTCTCTCATGTAAAACTTAGCATAATCCTCCACTGAATAAGAAACTTTGACGGGAATAAAATGGGCTGATTTCGTCATACGATCCACAATAACCCAAATCGAATCGTATTGTCGCTGGGTGTGTGGTAAACCAACAATGAAGTCCATATTCACATGTTCCCACTTCTAAGAAGGAATACTAATATCTTGGGTCAAACCCCCCGCCTTTTTGTGCTCAACTTTCAATTGTTTACAATTAGGACATTTATCCACAAACTCTGCAATATCTTTCTTCATCCCATTCTACCAATAGACCTCCCGCAAATCATGGTACATCTTTGTAGCTCCCGGGTGAATGGAACATCAAGAACTATGGGCTTCCTATGAAATTTGTCCTCTTAAGTCATCTACATTGGGAACACACAAACGACCTTGATATCGAGGCACACAATCTCCCCCTTAGGAGAAGGTCTCAACGGACCTTTTGAGCACCGCTTCCTTCAACTCGACCAAATTAGGATCAAGATCCTATTTATCCTTCACATCATGCACAAAGGATGATTCGGAACTATTATGGACCATAACACGACCTTAGTGGAATCAACCAACAAAACACCAATACCCATAGATAACCGACTAAGAGCATCCGCCACCACATTTGCCTTGCCGGGGTGATAGAGGACACTCATGTCATAGTCTTTTAACAACTCAAGCCACCTCCTTTGGCGAAGATTTAGATCTTTTTGTTTAAACACATATTGGAAACTCTTATGGTCGGTGAAGATGTCAACATGTACACCATACAAATAAAGCCTCCAAATCTTTAAAGAAAACACAACAACCTCTAATTATAAATCATGAGTAGGATAGTTCTTTGCATGTACCTTGATTTGCCTTGAAGCATAAGCAATTACTTTTCCATTTTTCATAAGAACACATCCTATCCCAATTCTCGAGGCATCACAATAAACCAAAAAACCATCGGACCCTTCTGGCAAAGTCAATATCGGAGCCGAAGTAAGTCTATCTTTAAATTCTTGAAAACTCTTCTCACATGCTTCGGACCAAGTGAACTTAACCTTCTTTTGAGTCAAAGCCGTCAATGGGGAAGCAATCGAAGAAAACCCTTCAACAAACCTCCTAAAATAACTTACTAGACCCAAGAAACTACGAACATCCGAAGGTGATAGAGGTCTAGGCCAATTTCTAACCACATCCATCTTCTTCGGATCTACCTAAATACCTTTACCGGAGACAATGTAAAAAAAAAAGCTACGGACCTTAGCCAAAACTCACATTTACTAAACTTTGCAAAGAGTTGTTGGTCCTTGAAGACTTGCAATACATTCCTCAAATGACTGGCATGCTCACCATAACTCCTTGAGTAAATCATCCTATCATCTATGAACAGAATCACAAACATATCAAGATATTGTCCAAACACCATGTTCATCAAATCCATAAACGCGTCCGGAGCATTTGTCAACCCAAATGACATCACTAGGAACTCATAATGGCCATATCTAGTCCGGAAAGCCCTTTTCGGAATATCATCTTCCTTCACTCTCAATTGATGATAATCTGAATGAAGGTCGATATTAGTGAAGTAACTAGCCCCTAGAAGTTGACCTCTATTCTTAGAAGAGGATACTTGTTCTTAATGGTAACCTTGTTCAGTTTGCGGTAGCCAATGCACATACGAAGTGAACCATCTTAATTCCTTAAAAACAAGATCGGAGCATCCCATGGAGAAATACTTGGTCGGATGAAGCCCTTATCCAACAAGTATTTCAATTGCTCTTTTAGTTCCTTAAGTTCCGCCGGAGCGATTCTATAAGGAGGAATAGAGATAGGTTGTGTATCTGGGATAAGGCCAATATCGAAGTCTATTTCCCTTTCAGGAGAACTACCGGGTAAATCATCAGGGAACACTTCCAAAAACACATTAACAAAGGGGACCGACTCAAGAGTAGTGGTTTCAGAATCCACATCCCTCACCCTAACAAGATGGTATATGCAACCCTTAGAAATCATCTTCCTAGCTTTATGACATGACACAAATTGACCTTTAGGCATAGAGTTTCCCCCCTTCCATTCCAAGATATGCTCATTTGGGAATTGAAACTTGACCATTCAGGTCCAACAATCAATAGAAGCATAAAAAGAATGCAACCATTCCATCCCAAGAATAAAATCCAAATCTAACATATCAAACTCTACAAGATCAACATGAGTAACTCTATGGGATAGAGACACGGGACAATTTCTATAGACTCTCTTAGCCACAATAGATTCACCAATCAGAGTAGAGACATGAAAGGGATCTAGAAACTCATCTGGAACAACATCAAATATCATAACCATATATGGTGTCACAAAAGACGAAGTAGCACCGGGATCAAGCAAGGCATATAAATCAAAGTGAAAGACTTTCAACATATCAATAACCACATCGAGAAAACCCTCTTGCTTATGACAAGCTTGAAGTGCATAGAATCGGTTTTGCTTTTGATTTCCACTAGAACTCGATGGATTTTGAGGTTGAGTTCATCAACGGTAATCCCCTTCATTCTTATCCACTAAAGGAAAATCCTTTATCTTGTGATCCATTTTGCCACAACCAAAGCATGTATTAGAACCAGCTAGACTTTTACCCTCATGCTTCTTCCCACAATTAGCACAAGCAGTTGATGAACAGCCACCACCATTTCCTCCTTGAGTCTTAGGGTTAGACACCCTATCTTTGTAGGAATTTAGAGGAGCATTAGAGGAACCTTAATTGGAAAACCTTTGTCGAAATCTAGGATGACCATGTCCATCGAACCTTGAATGTGAAAAGTTACCCTCACCGGTCCTAGCCCTCTTTGTCTCTCTAGACCTTTCCTTGAGCTTTTCCTCTTCTATTTGTTGAGCATGCACAATTAGGTGAGAAAGGTCCATATCGTGGATTAGCATAGCAGTACAACATTCCTTGATCACCATTTCGGACACTCCCAAAACAAACTTACTCATTCTTGCCCTAGGATCGGCAACCATGGAATGATTTTATCTTGACAATTGTATGAACTTCAAAGCATACTCTTTCACATTCACGGTTCCTTGAAGAAGGTTGATAAACTGAAGCACCCTTGCCTCCCTCATGTCAAGGAGAAAGAACCTATCAAGAAAAGCAACCTTGAATTTCTCCCAATCAAGAGGACGCCGCCCTCTTACTCTTCCATTGGTTGACCAAAACTTGAGCAATACCCTTAAGTTGATAGGCGGCCAACTCCGCCTTTTCCTCATGCGTCCCACCCATAATCATTAATACCTTGTATACTTCATCGATGAACTCTTGAGGTTCTTCCTCCACCTTAGAGACATGAAATTCCGGAGAGTTCATCCTTGCGAAGTCCCTCACCCTAGATGCCGCCGTACCCATATTTGGGTTCACAGGAGCCACAATACCTCTATTGTCTTGAGACATCACGTCTTGGGCCAACACTTGAAAAGCGGCCCTAAACTCCGTATTAGACACTTGTTCGGCCAAAGGGTCGACCGGAACTTGTGGAGCTTGAGGAGGAGCTTGTTGATCCACATTCTCTCCCGCATTTCTTCTAGCGTAAGCTCTTCTTGTAGCAATATCCTAAAACGCATAGGATAGGGATTAGGAGAGAGACATATAGAGTTAGACTTAATGGCATGGCTTAAGAGTAATGAAAGAAGTGAAGTTTCTTAAACGTCTTATAGCCTCTCATTCATAAATATGGCGCGCTTCACACTCATGAACAAGACTCTACTCGATGCGGCTTATGAGACATCCTAAAGGCAAATCATACAAGATTTGCCACTTAGTATACAAGCCTATGATAAGACTATGGCTTATCATACAAGCCACTTAGTATACTTACATACAAGATCATAGATATTAAAAGTTCAAAAGGCAAGACATCCTAGGATATTTCTAAAACATTGTGCTCTGAATACCAAGTTCATCATGAGCCAAGGAACCCCCTAGACGTGACATAGCGTACAAGACCCCGAAAGCATCATACAAGCCACTTAGTATACTTACATACAAGATCATAGATATTAAAAGTTCAAAAGGCAAGACATCCTAGGATATTTCTAAAACATTGTGCTCTGAATACCAAGTTCATCATGAGCCAAGGAACCCCCTAGACGTGACATGGTGTACAAGACCCCGAAAGCCTCATACAAGCCACTTATTATACTTACATACAAGATCATAGATATTAAAAGTTCAAAAGGCAATGACATAACAAAGCTTTTAAGAAACAAATAGCGGAAGTCTACATCTCATGTCTCAAAGTCAATCTAATCATAATAATGAAAAATAAGGTTTGGGACGTAACCCAATACAATGCCAAAATGAACAAAACATAAAGTTAATAAAAACAAGGCTATGTCCTCGAATGGATGAGGACTCACCATGTCTTCAACAACCTTCTACTAAGCTCTAGCCACGAGTGCATGGAGAATTGCCACGCCCTACATTAAGAAGTCAATGTAGGCAAGAGTATGCATTAGTACAATCTAGTAACAAGTATGATAGCAATGCACGAAATCATTTAAAATATGCTAAAACGGGACATTTTCATGACATGCAATGACAAAGCTAAACATGATATGATATAGAAAGCATAAAGCATAAACAAAGGTCAAAGCAAGCTAAGCATCCTTACTTTACTTGAGAAACATCATCATAACACTTTTTAGTTCATTATTTGTGGGAAGTAGCCTCAACCGACATATAAGACCATGTGAGCTATCAACATGGAATCCGGTGTATAACCCCACACCAGTAGGGCTATCCTACGTGCCAGGGTAGGACCTTTTACATGACATATAGCTTACGTGGATCCACTTGCTAGTGTCTATCTAGACAAACCTATGGTGGTACATAGTTTATGGGACATGGGTAATCACCACTTGTCCACTCGATGCTAAGCATAATTTCCATGAATTAGTCATAGTTCATTTATCAGAAGTAGACATGGGTAGTCGCCTCTTGTCTACAATAGGGAACATGAGTGATCGCCTCCTGTCCCTTCATTAGAATAGCTAATTAATCATAGATTCAAATTTAGTTGAGCAAACCTTTCATCAAGTGATGAATCATTATATGTGATAAAACCTTTCACATTCATAGGTTGAGTAATATATGAGAATTCCTTTCACCACTCAAAAACAACATCAACATATTATAAATTTTGGTACTTCAATCTCAAGGCACCCTTAATGCATCATTAGCTTTATAAGACACTTGCATGATTTCATAAACCTCATCTTCACATAGTTCATCATGCTCATAACTTACAATTCATAGAACTCACATGGGTTCATAAAAATTTATCTCAAATCATGCAATTCAATGCAAATTCATGCTTAGAAAGGCATAAACAAGGCAGTTTTGATCATAATTGAAGGAACTCACATAATAGAGTAAAATCGTAATTTTTGACTGAACATGCTTACTTTCATGAAACCATTATTTTGTCATATATAATCTCAGCATGGAATTCATATCTTAAGAGTCATAGTTTATACATTGGTTCACATAGACTTCTTAAAATTCATGTCTTCAAAATTGAATCCAACAACACGTTGAAAATTTTGGAATTGGGGAAAATGCATGGGTTCATGGGGATTCATCTAATTTCATGAAATTCAACTCAATTTATACTTCAAAGTTCATAAAACAATCAATTAAATCAACATTACAAAGAACCCATTACATGGAAGAAAGCCCCTAATTCAGTTGAGACCTTCTAACTTGGAAATTAGAGAATTTAGGGATTCCATGGAGGAAAGGGCTCCATGGATGAGTAATATTATACTTTAGGGTCTCAATTCCTTAAGCAATTTGATGAGGAAAGCTTGATTTCTTGAACCTTAGCTTGCCTTCTTCTTCTTCTTCTTCTAGAGAGAGAAATATTTGAGAGAGGAGTGTTTGGGAAATTTTATAAAGTGGTTGGAAAGGGTAGATTTTAGGATTGAATAGACTTATATAGTGTTAGGGAATGAGGGGAATTGACTTAAGTTAGTAAATAAGTCATTGGGTGAAAAAACCAAACCTCTTTAAAATAACTGTCGGGCCCCTACCTACGATTGGACCTACAGTCCATAGGTCAGACCTATGACCGCCCTATCCTTTTGTAAGTAGGTTTAGAGACTACCAATTTTGACCCTATAATGACGGGTCTGATGTACGACTCGTGGGTCAATGACGGACCGTACAAAACAACCGTAGGTCAGAACTTACGGTTTAAGAATTTGACTAAGTCTGGAGGAGACCTACGAGACCTATGTACGACACATTGAAAGATTAACGGGCCGTCCTGGCAGACCATCATTAAGGTTCTGAAACTTGACATCTTACAGATTTTCAGTAGGACAACTACGGTTCCCACCTATGGTCTGTCAGTCTATCTATGGTTGTAGGTGGCCTCCGTCACTGGAACCAGAATCCAGAAAAATAAAAATTTCCCACTCTTCCGAATCCAGGGTATTACAGGAACAAGAAGCCCCTCAAGTTCCGGCCGACCCTTTGGCCGAACAAGTGACTAATGCCAAGTTTATTGCTGTTTTTCAAGTGTTGGCTCATTCCATGAAAGTTCAAGCCATTAGGGAAGTTGTGACTCCCGTGAACCCAAATGTGGATACGGTGGCATGTACAGTGAGGGACTTCACTAGAATGAATCCTCTGTAGTTTCATGGTTCTAAGGTTGAAGAAGATCTTCAAGAGTTCATTGATGGGGTGTACAAGGTGCTAAAGATCATGGGTGTGATGGCGGAGGAAAAGGTGGAGTTGGCTGCTTATCAACTTAAAGGTGTGGCTCAAGTGTGGTTTGATCAGTGGAAGAGTGAGAGAGTGGTTGATATGGCTCCTCTTGATTGGAAAAAGTTCAAGGTTTCTTTCCTTGAAAAGTTCTTTCCCCTTGAGATATGGGAGGCAAGGGTGCTTGAATTCATCAACCTTTATCAAGGAAGCATGAGTGTGAAAGAGTTTGCTTTGAAGTTCACACAATTTTCTCGACATGCTCCTATTATGGTTGCCGATCCTAGGGCAAGGATGAGTAAGTTCGTGTCGGGAGTGTCCGAAATGGTGGTCAAGGAATGTCGTACCGCTATGCTTATCCATGATGTGGACATTTATCGCCAAATGGTCCATGCTCAACAAATAGAAGAGGAGAAACTTTAGGAAAGGTCTACAGAGGCAAAGAGGGCTAAGGTCGAGGATGGTAATTTCTCACACTCAACGTCCGATGGACCTGGCCGTTCTAAGTTTCGACAAAAATTGTCCGGTCAAGGTCCTCCAATGCTCCTCCTAAGTTCAACAAAGATAGGCTGCCTAACCCTAAGCGTCAAGGTGGAAATGGTGGCGGATTCTCATTGGCTACTTGTGCTAGATGTGGGAAGAAGAATGAGGGCAAATGCTTAGCTGGTACGGATGGTCGCTTCAGTTGTGGTAAGAGCGGTCATAAGATAAGGAATTGTCCATCTATCAAGGCTAAAGGAAGAGAAGGTAAGCAAGCTCCACCTAGTGATTCGGGTTCAAATTCTCCCAAGAAAAATTGATTCTATGCACTTCAAGATCGCCATGAGCAAGAGAGGTCTCCCGATGTTGTAACTGATATGCTGAAAGTCTTTCACTTTGATGTTTATGCTTTGCTTGTTCCCAGTGCTACCTTGTCTTTTGTGACACCATTTATGGCTATAAGGTTTGATGTTCTTCCGGATGTGTTGTTAGATCCCTTTTGTGTCTCTACTCCTATTGGTAAATGTATTGTGGCTAAGAGAGTCAATAGAAATTTTCCCATCTCCTTCTCCCATAGAGTCACTCATGTTGATCTAGTAGAGCTTGATATGTTAGATTTCAATGTTATTCTTTGGATGGATTGGTTGCATTCTTGTTATGCTTCTATTGATTGTAGGACCCGAGTGGTCAAGTTTCAATTCCAAAATGAGCCTATCCTATAGTGGAAAGGGGGAAATTCTATGCCTAAAGGTCAATTTGTGTCATGTCTTAAAGCTAGAAAGATTATTTGTAAGAGTTGCATATACCGCCTTGTTAGGGTGCGGGATATTGATTCCGAAAACCCTACTCTTGAGTCGATCCCCATTGTAAATGAGTTTCCGAAAGTGCATCCGGATGATATACCCGGTGTTCCTCCGAAAGGGAAATAGACTTTGGTATTGGCCTTCTCCCCGATACGCAACCTATCTCTATTCCTCCTTACCGAATGGCTCCGGCAGAACTTAAGTAGTTAAAGGAGAAATTGAAGGATTTTTTGGATAAAGGTTTCATCCGACCGAGTATCTTTCCATGGGGTACTCCAGTGTTGTTTGTTCAAAAGAAAGGTGGCTCACTTCGTATGTGCATTGACTACTGCCAATTGAACAAAGTTACCATTAAGAATAAATATCCTCTTCCAAGGATAGATGACTTGTTTGATCAACTCCAAGGGGAAAGTTACTTTTCTAAGATCGATCTTCGTTCGGGTTATCACCAATTGAGAATGAAAGAAGATTATATTCTGAAGATGGCTTTTCGGACAAGATATGGCCATTTTGAATTCCTAGTAATGTCGTTTGGGTTGACACATGCTCCGGCCGCGTTTATGGATTTTATGAATAGGGTGTTTAGACAATATCTTCATATGTTTGTGATTGTGTTCGTCGATGATATTTTGATTTACTAAAGGTGTGAGGATGAGCATGCCGATCATTTGAGGAATGTGTTGCAAGTCCTCAAGGAGCAACAACTCTTCTCAAAGTTTAGTAAATGTGCATTTCTGCTAAGGTTCGTGGCTTTTCTTGGTCACATTGTTTCCGGCAAATGTATTGAGGTAGATCCTAAAAAGACGGATGCGGTTAAGAATTTTCTTAGACCTCTATCACCTTCGGATATTCAAAGTTTCTTCGGTTTGGCTGGCTATTATAGAAGGTATGTTGAAGTGTTTTCTTCAATTGCTTCTCCATTAACGGCTTTGACTCAAAAGAATGTTAAGTTCACATGGTCCGAAGCGTGTGAGAACAGTTTTCTAGAATTGAAAGATAGACTTACCTCGGCTCCGATATTGACTTTACCGGAAGGGTCTGATGGGTTTGTGGTTTATTGTGATGCTTTACTGATTGGGTTAGGGTGTGTTGTTGTGCAAAATGGAAAAGTCATTTCTTATGCTTCAAGGCAACTCAAGATTCATTAAAAGAACTATCCTACCCATGACTTAGAGTAAGCGGTGTTTGTGTTTGCTTTAAAGATTTGAAGGCATTATTTGTATGGTGTGCATGTTGATGTCTTCACTGACCATAAGAGTTTCCAATATGTGTTCAAGCACAAAAAAACTAAATCTTCGCCATAGGAGGTGGCTCGAGTTGTTAAAGGACTATGATATGAGTGTCCTCTACCACCCCGTCAAGGTGAATTTGGTTGCGGATGCTTTTAGTTTGTTTTCTATGGTTAGTGTTGCTCATGTTGAGGATGGTAAGAAAGAATTGGTTTGAGATGTTCATAGATTTGCCCGAATGTGTGTTCGGTAGATTGATTCTAGTGAGGGTGGTGTTGTCATTAACAATGGTGCACAATCGTCCTTTGTGTCAGATGTGAATACTAAGCAAAATCTTGATTCTAATTTTGTTGAGTTGAACGAAGCGGTGCTCAATAAGTCCGTTGAGGCTTTCTCCCAAGGGGGAGAAGGTGTGCTTTGATAATAAGGTCGTTTATGTGTTCCCGATGTAGATGACCTAAGGGAACAAATTTTGTCAGAAGCCCATAGTTCTCAATATTCCATTCACCCGGGAGCTACCAAGATGTATCGTGATTTGCAGGAGGTCTATTGGTGGAATAGGATGAAGAAGGATATTGCGAAATTCGTGGCTAGGTGTCCTAATTGTCAAAAAGTTAAAGTTAAGCATCAAAATCTAAGAAGTTTGTCCCAAGATATTAGTATTCCTACTTGGAAGTGGGATGTTTTGAATATGGACTTTATTGTTGCTTTACCATGCACTCGGTGGCAATATGATTTGATTTGGGTTATTGTGGATCGTATGACGAAATCAGCCCATTTCATTCCCTTCAAGATTTCTTATTAGGCGAAAGATTATGCTAAGTTGTACTTGAGAGAAATGGTTAGGTTGCATGGAGTGCCTTTATCGATTATCTCTGATCGTGGTACCCAATTTACTTCACAATTTTAGAAATCTTTCCAAAATGGCCTTGGAAGTCGTGTTAAGCTTAGCACGACCTTCAATCCTCAAACCTATGGGCAAGCGGAACGTACTATCAAAAATTTTGAGGATATGTTCAGAGCTTGTGTGATTGATTCAAGGGTAATTGGGATGATCATTTTCCTTTGATTGAATTGCTTACAAAAATAGCTACCATTCTAGTATTGGTAAGGCTCCGTTTGAAGCTCTTTATAGTAAGAGGTGTAGATCTCCTATGGGTTGGTTTGAAGTTGGTGAAATTGGTTTGATAGGAACCGAGTTTGTACATGAGGCTATGGACAAAGTTTCTCTTACTAGAGAAAAGTTAAAAATGGCTCAAAGTTGACAAAAGTCTTATGCCGATGTTAGAAAGAGAGACTGAGAATTTGATGTTGATGATTGGTTTACTTGAAAATTTCACCCATGAAGGGTGTAATGAGATTTGTAAAGAAAGGGAAGGTTAGTCCCCATTATGTGGGCCCATATCAAATTTTGAGACCTGTTGGTAAGGTTGCTTATGAACTTGACTTGCCTAATGATTTGGCATCGGTGCATTCGATTTTCCATGTCTCCTTGTTGAAGAAATGTGTTGGTGATCCGACATCTATAGTGCCATTGGAGAGTCTTGGCATGAGGGATGGCCTTTCTTATGAGGAATTTTCGGTGGAGATTTTAGACCTGCAAGTCTGAAATTTAAGAAATAAAGAAGTTGCTTCCATGAAGGTTCTTTGGAGGAATCAATTAGTTGAGGGTGCTACTTGGGAGGCCAAGGCCGATATGACGTCTCGGTACTCTCTTCTCTTTACCTCCGACCCTACTCTAGCTTGAGGTATTTTGTTTCTCATGGTTCATTCTTTTTGTTTCATGTGTCTTAGTGATTTCCATGATTCCTTGATTATGCATGTTCATGAAGAGTTTAATTTTAGAGAAAATGAGCTAGGTTGATTGATTTCTCTATGATTATGTGCATTTGAGTATGAGTTGCATAAAGCTTTTCTGAAATGATGTTTTGAACATGCTTTAGCTTGGAGTTGAGTTTCCTCCTCGGATATGTGCAATTATATGATTTCATTCTTGTTGGGTTGTTAGATCTTGTTTCTACCTTCCTTAAGATATCTTGAGTTCCATTCAAGGACGAATGTTCCCAAGGGGGAGGTAATGTAACACCCCAGATTCGAAAAGAACAAAAATTACAATGTTTTTGAAAATGTGGTGTGACCTACCACTTGACCTACTGTTCGTTGGTTGACCTACAAATCATAGGTCAAGTAGTAGGTGGTGTCGTGGATGACACTGCCTTAGGGGTGAATTTTATTAAATTTTTTGGAGCTCAACCGGTGTGACCTATGGTTGGTCACCAACGGTTGGTGGTTTGACCTACCTACCATAGTTGAGGTATCCGGGAAATTTTATTTAAGGGGTCTTTTGGTCTTTTCACGAAATGGTTTTATTCCTAAACTAAGTCAGTTATTTACTATTCCTAGCACTATATAAACCCTTCTAAGACTAAAATCTACTTTTCCAAATCATTTCAAAAAGTATCCTCTCCCAAATAATTCTTTCTTTAGAAAAGCTTGAAGAAGAAGAAGAAGAAGAAGAGGTCAAGTTAGGGTTAAAGAATCAAGCTTCCATTCCTCAAATTGCTTAAGGACTTTGAACGCCAAGGTATGATAATCTTCATCTATGGAGCCCTTTCCTCCATAGAGTCCCTAAATTCTCTAATTTACAAGTTAGAAATTCTCCATTGAAGTTAGAGTTTTCTTCTATGCCATGGGTTCTATTCAATGTTGATTTAATTGATTGTTTTATGAACTATGAAGCATGAATTGAGTTGAATTTCATGATTTAAGATGCATCCCCATGAACCGATGTGATTTTCCCCAAATTTTGAAATTAGGATTTGTTGATGGGTTGAATTATGATGATATGAACTTTATGAAATCTATATGAACCCATGCATGATTTATGATTTCTAAAAGCTATGATTTCATGATGAATTATGAAGGATCAAAAGATGGGTTTTATGAAAGTATGCATGTTCAATTATGATATTAATGATGATTTATGCATTGCTTTGAGATTGAAGCATGAATGATGTTGTTGTTGAGTTGTGAAAGGGTTTCTCGCATAATTCTCAAACCATGAATATGAAAGGATTTTTCTCACATAAAGGATTCATAACATGTTGAAAGGTTTTCTCAACTAATGTTGAATCAAAGATTCAGGAGCTATTCTAAGGATAGACAAGAGGCGATTACCCATGTCTACTAATGATGATGATAAAGTATGAATTATGATTAAATGACTAATTATGTGGGATTTATGCTTAGCACCGAGAGGATATTGAGATGAAAGCTCTCCCATGGTAGAGGCCGGGTTTCTAGCGAAAGCTCTCCTGTAGTAAAGGTTGGGTTTCCAAAAGCAATCTCTTTATCCCATAACTATGTGCCACCATAGGATAATTGTATTATATAGACATTAGCTAGTGTATCCACATAAGCTAGAAGTTTAAGGGTCCTACCTTTGCAAGTAGGATGACCCTATTGGTGTAGGGAGGACACCAGATTCCATGTTGATAGCTCACATGGTTTTACATGTTAGTTAAGGCTACTTCCCATAATAATGAACTAAAGTGACTTTCAAGGTATTCCACAAGCGTTTTAAATATGTTTAGCATTGCATTGACCATGATTTTATGAATTTCGATTTCTATCTCTTTTATCTCATTTTTTAGCTTGGCCCTTGAACGTTATGGTAATGTTCCTTTTTTAGCATGACTAAATGATGTTTTATGCATGCTTATCATACTTCTTGCATTTTGGTGCTAACGCTTAGAGCCTACATATTCTTATAAGTGTAGGATCCGGCTCATCCACATCTTCTCGTGGCTAGTTCGTGATATTAGAGACCTTGAAGAATTTGGTGAGTTCTCATATGTTCGAGGACGTGGCCACACTTACATTCATGTAATTTACTTTTGTGGAAGCTTTTTATGGATTAAGTCCCAATGTTCTTTCTATTCTTATGAGTTTTATATGGCTTCGAGACTATATGTTTAGACTTTCGCTAGGCCTTGTAAACTCTATTGATATGGATTTGTCTTTTGAACTCTTAAATATCTATTATCTTGTACGATGCATGCTAAGTGCCTTATATGAGGCCTTTCGGGGTCTCGTACGCCATGCCACGTCTAGTGGGTACCTTGGGTCATGACAGTTTCTTTATGGCATTCTTGGTGTTTCGGTTTATTATTGGTTGGAAGATTTGTGGCTGTTGGAGTTGTAAGGAAGGTGGAACAACCTTCTGTGGTATTGCAGTAATCCTAGTTGGACGTCTCTTCTCGTTGGCCTTAATCTTGTTCCCAGTTTCAAAGTTGTGGTTTGTTCGTTCAATCTTTGAAAGCTATCTTTTCGAGGGTTTTTGCGCTTGACCACAGCTAGTTGGGATTTAGAAAGTGTGATCTCTTTTGCACGTTGTTGCTGTTGTGGTTAGTTCTTTGCTGTTTTGATGGTAGCACTCGAGGTCTTGGTTGTTTTCTGGAGCTGGAAGGGTGGTGTCCCTTGGTGGGTTAAGACTTTAGCTTCTGCTGGAGAATTAAAGGTTGCTTAGAAGGTTTATCACCCGGGATGGGGTCTAAGTAGTTCGTGAAATGTGAGATTTTGAATTTGCTTAGAATGGAAGGTTTGCTTTTAGCATAATGGGTGTCTTGCGGTGCTCCTAGATAGGAGTTGGTTCCCTTTGACCATTATCGATCAGATTTGTGCTCGTTGAGTAGTTATGGGCGTATGGTGTTTGATTTCGGAAGTACCTATGGGAAGAGTAAGTCACTGGAGCTGCGCTCAGTGCGGCCTTGTCGTTCGAGGGATAATTGTCCCTTGTAGTGGAGTGTTCAGTTTCAGAAGGTGAGTTTCAGCTAGGATTATTGGTTTTGAAAGTAGTGATTAGTAATTTGGGCTTTGTCCCGGGTTGTTTTCTTTGCTTAGGTTGTTGTCATCCGTAGAGGTTCAGTTGAAGTATGTGAATCCTTCGAGGTTTGTGTTGTATGGTTTTGTAAGCTAGTTCCAATGGTGTTGGAGGTATTCAGGCTGGCCAAGAACCGATAGAACGCACCTAGCGACTAGAAGAAGATGGATTTGGAGCATAAGGCAAGTATTTTGAATTATAAGCTGAGTTGCATCTGCCATGGTCCTGTGCTTCTTATTTCGGTGGTTTCTGTGTGGTTTTTGTTTTTCTCAGATGAACCTGGTGTTTTCGGTCAAGCTTAGGTTAATTGAGCAAGAGTTGGAACCCAAAGAGGAAATTGGAGGATCTTGTGGAGTTTGAAGTGAATTTGAGGATTTTCCTCTCAGCCTTAGTTCTGTGTCGATGTTGTTCTATCCGTGAGGGTCTCTAAGGGTCTGGAAAAGCATGCGGACCATGTATCCTAATGTTCTTTCCATTCTTATGAGTTTTAGATAGCTTTGAGACTATATGTTTAGACTTCCATTATGCCTTGTAAACTCTTTTGATATGGAATTGACTTTTGAATTCCTAAATTTCTATTATCTTGTACGATACATGCTAAGTGGCTTGTATGAGGAGTTTCGGGGTCTCGTACGCCATGTCACGTCTAGGAGGTACATTGGGTCGTGACATTTTATTTATGGCATTCTTGGTGTTTGGGTTTATTGGTGGTTGGAAGATTTGTGGCTATTCGAGTTGTGAGGATGGTGGAACAACCTTTTGAGGTATTGAAATAATCCTAGTTGGTCGTCTCTTCCCGTTGGCCTTAATCTTTTTCCTAGTTGCAAACTTGTGGTCTGTTCGTTCAATCTTTGAAAGCTATCTTTTCGAGGGTTTTTACGCTTGACCACAGCTAGTTGGGATTTAGAAAGTGTGATCTCTTGTTGCACCGTGTTGCTGTTGTAGTTGGTTCTTTGCAGTTGGGTTGATATCACTCGAGGTCTTGGTTGTTTTCTGGATCTAGAAGGGTGGTTTACCGTGGCAGGTTCAGACTTTAGCTTCTGTTGGAGAATTAAAAGGTTGCTTAGAAGGTTTATCACCCGTAATGGGGTCTAAGTAGTTCGTGAAATGTGAGATTTTGAATTTGCTTAGGATGGAAGGTTTGCTTTAAGCGTAATGGGTGTCTTGCGGTGCTCCTAGATAGGGCTTGGTGCCCTTTGACCATTATCGATCAGATTTGTGCTAGCTGAGTAGTTATGGGCATATGGTGTTTGATTTCGGAAGTTCATATGGGAAGAGTAAGTAACTGGAGCTGCGCTCAGTGTGGCCATGTGGTTCGCGGGATAATCTTCCCTTGGAGTGGAGTGTTCAGTTTCAGAAAGGTGAGTTTCAGATAGGATTGTTGGTTTTTAAAGTGGTGATTAGAAATTTGGGCTTTATCCCGGGTTGTTTTCTTTGCTTGGGTTGTTGTAATCCAATGAGGTTCAGTCGAAGTACGTGACCCATTCGAGGTTTGTGTTGTATGGTTCTGTAAGCAAGTTCAGATGGTGTTGGAGGTATTCAGTATGGCCAAGGACCGGCAGAACGCATTCGGTGGCTAGAAGAAGATGGATTTGGAGCATAAGGCAAGTATTTTAAATTATAAGCTAAGTGGCATCTGCCATGGTCTTGTGCTTCTCATTTTGGTGGTTTTGGTTTTTCCCAGATGAACCTGCTGTTTTCGGTTAAGCTCAGGTTAATTGAGGAAGAGTTGGAACCCAAAAAGGGAATTGGAGGAGCTTGTGGAGTTTGTAGTGAATTTGAGGATTTTCCTCTCAGCCTGAGTACTGTGTCATCGTTGTTCGATCTGTGAGGGTGTCTAAGGGTCTGGCAGAGCATGCGTCCCTGTATCCTCATATTTTCGTGCCTTCAGATTGTAGCTATCCTTCTACTTTCATGGATGAAAGTCGTTTTAGTAGTGGATGTTATAATGACCCGAAGGGTCATTATCTCTGTTTTCTGATCTTTTCAGTGTTTAGAGCTTTTCTGTAGCGACCCCAAGTCATTTATGATGTGCTCGAATGGGCTGTTCGGTCGCATGGTCGTTCGTTTTGGTTTATAAACCTATTTTCTTCTTTTGGAGCTTTTGAAACTTTAAAAGTTGATATCGGTCATAACCTAAAGTAAACGGTCTGAGAGTGGAATTCTGATGGTTCCATCAGCTTCGAAATGATTATTTTAGGCTAGTGCCATGGGTGACTCGATTTCCGAGTCTTTCGGTGCGAGTTTATGCCATTGCACATTTTTGCCTATAAGAATTGGGCTTAGTTTGACTTTGGTCAACATTCTTGGAAAATGTGCTCGGATGAAAGTTTTATCAGCGCGGTTAGTTTTGGAATGCCAAGTTTTGCCTACAACAACTCTTCGTGCATTTTCTGGGGCTTCATGTCTAATTCCGAAGCCCTTTGTGAATTTTGGCCTAAAACGATGCTTGGGCGTGGGACCCACCTTTTTATCAAAATGACCTCGTATGGAAATTTTGACTGCGTCGTTGAGTCTGAAACGTCGAATTTAGTAGGGTAGGATCGTTCGTTTGCGTTATCGGGTTTAAAACAAATCCCAGACACCCCGTCGGAGACTTTGAAAAGGCTGAAAATTCAGCTGGTGTGTTGATCTGGTGCGCCCATCCATTGGCTTTCGCGTTCGCGCTTGGCTGGCCGCATATGTGCTTCATGGGCATACTAGCATGCGCCTTCGAGATTAGCCAGCCGCGTTCACGCTGCACGGGTGTTCTGGCGTGCGCGTTCGCGCTTGGCGTCGGCAGCATTAGCACTTCACGATCGGGCCTGCCTTATATGTTCGACAGTGCAGCGCTAACGTGGCTGACGATAGGCACGAATGCGCATGCCCGTGAAAGTTTGTTGCTACACATTGGAGTGCTTGGGGACTGTTGGGTACTCTCCGTTTGAGGTAATTTTCGCGGTGAAGCTGCTGCTTCGGCTTTCTTAATTAGCCTTTTGGTGAATTTTATCGCATGGTGTGATTTTTTTATTGTCGAGCACCGAATTAAGTCATCTTTTGGGACACAAGTTCAGTAAGCTCAAATGAACCTTTTCACGGAGTCAATTTTGGGATTCTCAATGCGGGTCCTACAATCCTATTTTAGACCCAATTTTGGGTCCATAAAAAATTATTGTGATTTTTGTGTCAAAAACGTTTGTAATGACGTTGTGAACAATATTTTGATACTGTGGAGGTGATTAGAGGTGATTCTTAAAGGCGGAACTTCAATTGGGTGGATTCGAACAACGCGTGATCGTCTTCGAGGTAGGCTATGGTTTCCCACTTTTACTGGGCTTTATTAGACATGGTTTGTATGCATTACATGTGATTTAGGGTAGTTTTTTCTGAGTATACGATTTACCTCCTTCTATCTCATTTTATGGACCCCGATTAATCTTTAGACTAGAGTAGTCTCGTGAATCCTTAGATTAGGCTATTGGCATGGGTTGTGGTATTGACTTACCGTTATTATCCTTATTTACGATTGTTATTGATGGCCTTGGGCTAGGTTTGAGCCTTTTATGGTTTATCATGTGATGTACCTGTAACAGCTCATATTCAAAAAGAACGAAAAAATTTGAATTTTTAAAAGTTTGGTGACCCACGACTTGACCTACCAACCGTAGGGCAAGTTTGGTGACCCACGACTTGACCTACCAACCGTAGGTCAAGTGTGGGAAGGTGTCGTAGGTCCTACTGGTTGGGGGGAGGGGAAATTAATGAAATTTTGACGACTTGGCAGTGTGACCTACAGTTGGTCACCTACGGTCAGTAGGTTGACCTACCAACCGTAGGTCATGTAGCAGGTGGAGTCGTCAGTTAATTTTATTTAAGGGATCTTTTGGTCTTTTCACCCAATGACTTATTTACTAAGTTAGGTCGGTTAACCCCTATTCCTAAGCCCAAAACAAGTCTTATAATCCTAATTTCTACCCTCCTTAATCACTTTTCAATTACTCCCAAACCTCTCCAAAATATTTCTCTCTCTAGAATCACGAAGAAGAAGAAGTCATGTTATTGTTTTTCAAGTTCAAGCCTCCATTCTTCATCATTGTTTAGGGCTTCAATTGAGGTATGTAGGGAGTTCATCAATGGGTTCCATTCACCCATTGAGCCCCCAAGGTTTTCTTGAACTCTCCATTTCAATTTCCCAAAATTGATCAAGGTTTTGACTTCATTCTTCATGGGTTCTATTTGTATAGATTTAATTGTTTGACTTTGATGTTATTTTGATGATATAGACTTGATTACATGCTTCCCGATTAATTCCATGTGAACCCATGTATTGATCTATGAATTTGACTATTAACCCTAACTTTCTAAGTAAGAATTGTTCAATTAAAAAGTAGGTTTTCTTCTATCATGTGGGTTCTTTCAATTATGATCAAATTGCTTTGTTTATGGTTATCTAATCATGAAATTGGTTTGAATGGAATATTTTAAGATGAATTCCCATGAACTCATGTGAAATCCCTAAATTTCTAGAGTTTGATTTATTGTTGGGTTTGAACCATGAAAAGATGAGTTTTCTGAAATCATGCATGTTTCTTTTATGAAAGCAATGTTTATCACTCAAGTATGCTCATCGGTGAAAGTTTTTATTTGTTATATGAAGCTTTGCCACATGGCATGAATGACATCTAGATTTGCCATCAATGCCTTTTGGGCTATTTTCTGAAATTAGGTCTTCATTAGTATGGTAGCCGATTATACCATCAATGATTATAGACCATGCTTTTTAAACTATTTGCGTTAGTAGTATTGCATTTCTAGCATGAAGTGAATGACTATGGGCCTTAAAAACTATTATAAAAAGATCATGGATGGTGAAATGTTTTCTCTCGCATGGTCTTAGGAGCTATTCTAATGACATAAGCTTTGACTAAGTCCATGGAAGATGAAACGTCTATGAACAAGATTTTAGCTTGGATTGGTAACTCTAGTTGTACCCTTCCATGGATAATAAAGATTACTAATTTCGTGGAATATTTTCTTAGCACCGAGAGGGTATTGAGATGGAGGCACTTCTGTTAGAGAAGGCGGAGTCTCTAGTAGCAATCTCTTATCCCATAAACTATGTGCCACCATAGGTTTGTCTAGATAGACATTAGCTAGTGGATCCATGTAAGCTAGAAGTTTATGGTCTTACCTTGAAAAGTAGGACACCTCTTTTCGGTGTGGGTAGCACACCAGATTCCATGATGATAGCTCACATGGTCGTACATGTTGGTTAAAGGTAGTTTTCCACAATAAAGAACTAAAATGACTTTCAATGTATTTTACAAGTTCTAAAGATGTTTAGCTTGCATTGACCTTGGTTTATGACTTATGCTTTTCAACCTTTTTTTATATCATGTTTTATCTTGGTCATTGCATGTCATGAAAATGTCCGTTTTTAGCTTGATTCAATGTTTTATTGCATTCCCCTCATACTTGGTGCATTCCATGTACCAACGCATACTTTTGCCTACATTGTCTCATAATGTAGGATTTGACGCTTCTCCATCCACTCGTGGCTAGAGCTTAGTAGAAGGATCTTGAAGAATTGGTGAGTTCTCATACATCCTAGGAAGTAGCCACTTTATCTTTTATGTCTTTATTGTTGAACTTTGTATGGGTTACGTCCCAACTTTTCATTCTATGAGTTTAGATGGCTTTGAGACTATGTTTAGTTTTCCGCTACTTTTATCAAACTCTTATGATATGAAACTTGCTTTTGTACTCTTTGATTCTATTATCTTGTTTATGCATGCTAAGTGGCTTGTATGAGGCCTTTTGGGGTCTTCTTATACACCATGTCACGGCCAGGGGGTTCTTTGGGTCGTGACAGTATCGCCTTATAGCTAGGCATAGGTTCCAGTAGGGCTTGTTATGGATGGTGTACCTTATGCTAGTGCCTGAGACCACTAAGGTTTGTCGTAGCTGTAGGTTTTGCATAGTTGTGCTCATTGGGAGCTGAGATGGCATATTTTGGACTAAGGCATCCATCCTAGAGATATTTTTCCCCATACTTTGCCTCTGAGATCTCTCAATTAATGTGCTTTCTAATTAGCGGTAGGCTTGTGATGCCTTATTGTCTATTGTTGGGCGTGAGGCCCTATTCGAGGAGAGAATGGATCCCAGGTTAATTTCCCTTGCCTTGGTAGTGTGGCCTGATTTGGTTTCACCTTTCTGATTGTGTGTACTTTGTTTGGATGCTGGTGATGGCAAGCTTGCTTTCATTGAGCATTTTCACTCGTTTGTGGTACTATCCTGTTACTTTCATTGGATTTTTATTATTTTCTAAAATTGGTTTTTAACGGGAGTCGTACCACCTGGACTACTTGAGAAACTTATTTTGAAACTCATGAGGCTTTGAGGACATACTCCTTTATACTGGCAGTATCACAGGCATCAGGGATGCACTCAATTTTGATGGATATTCGGCGCGGCGTCACCCTTTTTCTACTTGGTTGCTTCTTGAAAGCCTTTAACCTATACTTGACTATTCGGTGCGGCATCGCCCTTTACTACATTGGCTTGGCCACTCACTCTCTGGTACCACTACAAGGATGCTATATGTTATGTATAAGACCTGATTCAGGCCCAGGCAGTGTGTACAAACATCCCACGTCCCCTATGGCCTCTTTGGCCGGTGTACTACTGAACAAGATGAGGGAGCTACATGGGTCCCACCTGGTAGGAAGGGGGCAAGGGTGGGTCTATACACTTGGTTGTTGATGATATCTAAGACCCACCGATGATGTTACTGGTTTTTACTAAAAACTTGCATTCATTAGCATCGCCTATAACTAGTATACTTGTTTACTGTTTGGTCCCCCGGTTTAAAGGGGCAAGGGTATGTTTTGTACCATCCGGGTGTATGGGCGTTTCGTCGATTATTATTTGATTATACCTGTCTTTACCTTGTGTTGTATTTGTAGATGATCTTCAGGGTTTCTTGTCTGGATTTGTTATTGGTACTTTTCGCTAGGTTCAATTGGATTGGTTCTTAGGTGATTAGCGATTGTAGTCAGTATTTCGTTCTTGATTAGTTGAATCTTATAGTGCTCTCTTATTGTAAATAGGTTCTAGCTTGCGGTTGCAGGTGCGTTCTTTGACTCTGTTTCCTTTTCTTCTTTTATTCTAGCTCTTTACTCATGTTTCTTTTTTTACCTTGTGTTAGTTTTTATTTTTGTTACTTTTGCTGTTCCTACCTTGTTTATATGTCTTACATACTTGCTTTACCTGTGGAAGTCAGTCGGCCTATGCCTACTGAGTACCATTCGTTGGTACTCATACTGCACTTCTGCACCATACAGATCGTAGAACGAGTCATCGTCGGTGATTTGGTCCTGGCTAGGAGCAGCTGCATTTGGAGATTGAGTGAGCTCCTGGTGTCCGGATTTTCCAATTTCCATCTATTTTGGGCTAGGACTAGTCTTTACTTGCTTTTGAACACTGTCTGTATATATTTTGTATTTGTTAAAGCCTTGTACTGTTGTTTTGTTTAGATGCTCGATTACTGACTATTGTCAGGTCTTGGGGGTTCCTTGGAAATATCTATGTTATTTCTTTTTTTTTCTCTTTATGTTCTTTTGTTACTTCATTGGTTCCTCTTCCGCTTTATAGGCCGTTGCTTCTGGTTCCGGGCTATGGGTTAGGCTTAACTACTGGTTAATCGTAGTAGGTGCCATCATGACCTGAGGAATCGGGTCATGACAGTTTACCTATTTTATATTTTGTTAGTTTTCTTGTGTACTTGCATATGGATCTTTAAGATTTTTAAATGAGACCAGGGACATAGCTTTGAGAAGTTTTTTTTGATTTTTCATAGTGTTGCTGGGTAGAGCACCTTGAATTTGTCTAGATACAAGTGTTGCAATTTGACTTACCTGAATTTCCTGGTTCGTGATAGCTGAATGATGAATTTCAACCTTCTCATTAGTGACCTTGATGTGTTTGTGTATCAACTCATCAGTAGCCTTTAAGTGTTTATTGAGAAAATCTTCAATGTTTCATTGTTGAATTATCTGGGGCTATTGTTCGTATTGCAGAAAGTTTTGTTGCCCTCTATTTTGATTTTGAAAACCCGGTGGCCCTTTTACCTACTACTTTTGATTAAAAATTTGTTAAGGATTCTCAGTACCTTTAGGATTACTCCATTGAAATCCTGAATATTGTTTTGCCATGGAACTACTATATGGGTAGTTATTATTATACCCAATAGCGTTTTCATGTTCATCATTTTGAACTCAAACTTGGCACTCATGATTCGAATATTACCTCCATAAATATCACAATTTTCAAGTTGAGGTAATGATTGAGAACTTACCTTAAAAGCCTCAATTTTTTGTGTGAGAGCTGTAATTTCTTGTGTGAACGAATTTAAAGCTTCGACTTGATTGACTTCTGCTGCTTTCTTTATAATCACTCGGTCAGATGGCCACTGTACTGCATATTCTAAAATTTCATTAAGTAGTTGTATTGCTTCTGCAGTTGTTTTGCTCATTAAATATCATCATGATGCTGCGTCAATTATATTTCTAGCCGATGGTTTAAGGCCATGAGTAAAAAATGTATAAAATATTGGGTTAAGAGATTCCATGGTGTGGAAATTTTCTTAACATTGAACTTAGTCTTTAAGAAGCCGGATAAAATGATAAGGAATCTTTTTGCATAAATTTTTAATTTGTTGCTTCATTTTAATTGTTTTTGCAAGTGAAAAATACTTGTTAAGAAATTGAAGGGTCATTTGATTCCATGTACTAATGGAACCTCTTTGTAAGCTTCGTAACCATGTCTTGGCTTCTCCTTTTAGTGAAAAAGGGAAAAGTTACAATCTGATTACATTTGTTGTGACACCATTATACTTACAAGTTTCAACTAGCTCAAGAAAGTCAATTAGGTGAGTGTGAGGATCTTCAATTGCATCATCCGTAAATTGACATGAATTTTGAATTTAATCCTTTGCGGATCTCAAAGTTATTTGCTGCTATTGGTGGCCTCCTCGCACTTGATTCTCCTCCAAAGTGATTAGGTCTGGCATAATCTCTAAGAATCCTATCACGTCGTGGTGCTACCTCATCAAACAGTTCTTCCACTTGATGTAGTGGAAGTGGATTGTTATTATTATTAAGCTCGTTTTTCTCCATTTCTTCCTATGAATAGATTCGATATTTAGAGGCCTGTTCTTTTCGTAACAATCGCAGAAATTTTTCAAAGTCAAGATTGTATGTAACTAATTCTCTTGAAGAAGAACAGGGGATACACTTCTTGAAATTTTACATAAAAATTTAAAAATAATTTTAAATAAAAAAACTCAAATTAGTAGTAAAACAATTAATCTATAGTAGATTTTTCCCAATCCTCGGTAGCGGTGCAAAAAATATGATGAGGCACTTAATGTATATATTTTTAACCCACTGTCCATCAAATAATAGTATCGAAAGATGTCGAAACAACATAGATTGATTTGTCTATTCTACAGATGTTTTTTGCTCTAATTACTATTTTGGACCTCAATGGCCAAGTCTTATATATATGTTTTGGGCCTACCTATGCTATTCTCTTATCACTGCATCCTATATGAACTTGTTCCAACTTTAAAATTTTCATAGTTATATGCATAATAAGCACAACTTATATGTTTGTTCTTTCAGGCCTTTACAACATCAGGTGCTTGTCCGTATTAATGAGAATGAAGGTGTGACAGTATGTTCACTCAAAATGATTTGAATCTTCTCCAAAGGAGACAACTTGAGTTATGAAGGATTATGACATGATGCCCATCTATCATCCCGTTAAGGTAAATATTGTGGGGGATGCTTTTTGTCGACAATCAATAGAAAGTGTTGTTCATGTATAGGATGATGAGAGAGAGTTAGTTGGTGATTTTCATAGATTGACCCAATTGGGTATTCGCTTAATTGATTCTAATGAAGTTTGTTTTGCCATTCATAATAGATCAGAATAATCCTTTGTATCGGTTGTGAAGGCTAAGCAAAATCTTGATATGGTACTAGCTAATTTGAAGAAGTCAGTTTTTGAAAAAGCCATTGAAGCTCTCTCCCAAGGGAAAGATGGAGTCCTTCGATATCAAGGTCAGTTATGTGTTTCAAATGTTGATAAGTTGAGAAATCAAATTATGACAGAAGCTCATAGTTCTCGGTATTCTATTCATCTAAAACCCACCAAGATGTACCGTGGTTGATGAGAAGTCTGTTAGTGGAATAGAATGAAGAAGGATATTGTAAAATTTGTGGCAAAGTGTCCGAATTGTTAATAAGTGATGGTTGAGGATCAGAAACAGTGTGGTTTTGCTCAAAACATTAGTATCCCTACATGGAAGTAGGAAGATTTTAATATGGACTTCAATACAAATTTACCTCACACTCGTCAACAATTTGATTAGATTTGGGTTATTATGGTCTGAATGATGAAATTGGCTCACTTGCTTCCCATTAAGGGTTCATTATCATCAAAGGAGTATGCCAAGCATTATATTCGGGAAATGGTAAGGTTTCATGGAGTTCCGTTTTCTATTATCTCTGTCGTGGTACTCAATTTACATCCGAGTTTTGGAGTTATTTCAAAAAGGTCTTGGTAGTCAAGTGAAACTTAGCACAACTTTTCATCCTTAGACCGATGGACAAGCCGAACGTACCATTCTGACTTTGGATGATATGCTAAGAGCTTGTGTGATTGATTTCAAGGAAAATTAGGATGATCATTTGCCTTTGATTGATTTTCTTATAATAATAGTTGTCACTCAAGTATCCAAATTGGTACATTTGAGGCTCTCTATGGTAGGAGGTGTATGTCTCCTATTTGTTTGTTTGGAGTTGGTGAGGTTTCTTTTATACGGCCTGAGATAGTACATGAGACTATGGAAAAGATTTGACTTATTCGTGAAAGTTTAAAAAAAGCTAAAAGTCGATAAAAGTCTTATGCCGATGTTAAGAGAAGAGAGGTTGAGTTTGAAGTTAATGATTGTGTCTATTTGAAAATTTCACCCCTGATAGTTGTGATGAGGTTTGGAATGAAAGGGAATCATCATCCTCGTTTTGTTGGCCCATATATGATTTTGAGGCATATTAGTAAAGTTACGTATGAACTTGAGTTGCGTAATGATTTAGCATCGATATATCCGGTATTCCATGTCTCTTTGTTTAAGAAGTGTGCTGAAGATCCAACATCTATTATACCTTTGGAAGGTCTGGGAATTAAAGAAAACCTTTCCTATGAAGAGGTTTCGGTTGATAATTTTGACCAAAAAGTCCAGAAGTTGAGAATTAAGGAAATTGCTTCAGTGAACGTTCTTTGGAGGAATCAATTAGTTGAGGGTGCTACTTAGGTGGCTGAAGCCGATATGATGTCCCGGTATCCTCATTTCTTTCCCTCCGCTCCTAATCTAGCTTGAGGTATTAGTTCCACGTGGTTCATTATCTTGGATTCATGTGTTATAGTCATTCTCATGTTTCCATATGCATGCATGCTCATGAAAACTTGATTTTGATGTTATGATTTAACTTGGATTGATTTTCCATGTTTATATGCATCATGATGAGATTTGCATTGATGTTGGGTTGTTTATTTCTCTCCTACTCTATTCATGCTAGCTTGAGTCACATTCGAGGAAGAATATTCCCAAGAGAGGAATTATTGTAACACCTCAGAAAGTGGAAAGTCAAGATGGAAAGGAAAAGTGCAAAAAATTTGTTGAAGTGGTGGTCTATGAGACTAACCAACAAACCGTAGGAAGGAAATTGTAGAATCCACAGTGAGTGTGGGAAAATTAAAATTTCTGAAGTTGACCTACGCTTTGACATGATGAACCATAGTAACTTGAACAAGCCATAGATGGATTTCGTAGAAGGGATTCAGAGATTTGATCTAAGAACTCAGTTGTACAAAATGATTTGATGCGTCGTAGTTGGTTCTATTGGTCGTAGAAGGGGTTCCATAGAAGTTACCACACTTAGTGAACTTTTGAACATGAATTTTTATTCTACGGATGTGGCCTATGGACCATAGGTGTTTAGACGGACTGTAGGAAGGTCTCGTGGGAAGTGAGGTTAATTTAAGTGAATGAGGGAGTTGGGGTAATTTTAGGAGTAGAAGGGTAGTTATAGGACTTAGAATTAGTGTCAAAACGACATAGTATAGGCATTAAATGCATAGGAGAAGACCCAAATACCCTTCCAAAACATTGTCGGACAGACCTACGATTTGGACCTACATGTTGTGGAACATTCTACGGGCCGTACTACCTTTCAATGCCTAAATCTACCCAAAACCGTCACATTCACTCAAATTTCCGAATCCCATCTACATTTATCTACTCCAATTTTCTCTCAAGTACAAGAAGAAGACTAAGGTTCTGAAGCTTCAAGTCTCCTATTCGTCCATTGTTTTTTGGCTTTAATCCTCAAGGTATGTAGGGTTTCATCAATTAGTTCCATTCACCCATTGAGTCCAAAAGATTTCTCAATTCTCCAAGTCTAATTTCATCAATTGCATTAGGTTTTCATTCAATTCTTCATAGGTTCTAATTGTGTATATTCGATTTTTTGATTTTGATTGTATCATGATTATTTTGACTGAATTACATGCTTTCCCATTTATTTCACATGAACCCACACAATTTCCAAGAGTTTTACTATGAACTCTTAAAGACATGAATTTATGAAGAAGCTAAAAATCTATGAAATATGTATTCATGAACTTTATGCATGATTCATGAAAAGAAATGTTTTATGATCTAGGTTGCTTTAAGATAAGCATCGATAAAATTGTGAAAGGTTTTCTCACATATAAGGGATCATGGTTTTGGTGAAAGGTATTCTCATACCTGATTCTTGAATTAAGGAGCTACTCTATGATGTTTTAAGCTTTGATTAGTAATCTAATTGTACTTTTCCATGTATGAAGATATTCTTATATTTATGACTAATCCCATTGGGATTTGACTTAGCACGGAGAGGATATTGAGATAGAGGCTCTCCCATTAGTAGAGGCTAGGTCTCTAGAAGAAATTTCTTCGTCCCTAATTACGTGCCCTCGTAGGATGGTATTAGAAAGACATAGCTAGTGGATCAACCTAAGCTAGAAATTTAAGGTCTTTATCTGGGAAAGCAAGGACATCTCTTTTCGGTGTGGGAGGAAGACAACAGATTCCACGTTATAGCTCATGTGGTGTGTGTTGGTTAGTAGTATATATCCCACAAAATGAACTAAAGTTCTTTTAATGGTCTTATGAAGCTTTCATTACGATTTTAAGATACATTGACCATGTTCACGATTTATGAGTCTTCTTTAAAGGTTTTACTATGCTTTATCCTGGTCATTCATATTATGTTTTCCCCGTTTATGTCTTCTTATGATCATGTTTTATGTTTTTATGCGTATCTCTCAAACTTAGTACATTCCATGTACTAATGCATACTTGTACCTACATTGATTAATAACATAAGGTGTGACGCTTCCTCTCCTCCCGCTCGTGGCTACTTGATCGTTTAAGGGATTTGAAGTCTTGGTAAGTCCTCATGTTTTAAGGACCATGTAACCGTTATTGCTTTCATATTTCTTAGTTTACATAGTTTGTACATGGTGTATGGGTTACGTCCAAAAAACTCTTTATGTATTAGATTGGCTTGTCAAGACTATGTCAGATTTCTTCTTATATGTCAAACACATTACTTTGATACCCTCTTTGTTTCTCGTATTTTCTATTATATTGGGTTGTACGCATGTCAAGTGGCATGTTTAAGGCCTCTCGAGGGTTCTACATTCCATGTCAGGTCTAGGGTGTACTTTGGATCATGAAAATAGCCCACGCTCAAAATCACAATCTCGGAGATTTTCCCTTTCATATGGCCTCCGAACACTGTCACATTATCAAAAATATAATCATGACATTAAGACACTTATTTACTCATCAAAAACACATTAAACATTGATGGACCAAAATTGGAATCGAAGTAGGAAATGTGCGACCCACACAGGGAATTTGGAAATTGACTCTCTATTAAAAGGTCTTATTTAGCTCCCCAAACTTGTATCCTAAAAGTAGACACAATTGTGTTTCAGAACGACCCAAAAATTACATGTAAGAATTCACACTAAAGACGAAAAGAAATGGGGCTGGCAGCCCCTTCGGGGTGACATATACCTCAAACAATAGGTCCTCGATAAACCCCAAGCACACCACTACCCAGCCACAATGTTTCTAAATGTCACGACTTTGAATCACCTCAAATAGATCTCTAGAAATTGAAGTATAATTTTCAAAGATGATCGCATCTGATCTTAATTTTAAAAAATCATACGAATTTATTCATCACGATGGCAAGCAAGAGAGCCTACGATCATGGAAGTCCACTTTTCTTGGCCTCACGACCGTTGAAGGATTCCCGTGAGCACAGAGGGACAAAACCAAAGCATCACTATTGTGGTAGGATGCTCGCAAATGCAAAGGCGAAATAGGTTCAGACTACACGAATACAGCTAAGGCCTCACGATTATGGAGGCCATCTGACTTGGCTTTCACGATCGCGGCGAAGGGGCTCTAAGAATGTGAAGAGCACTAAGGCGTGCACCGGTTGATGTATATCAGCCGGTTTGGACAAGTCCTAAAATCCGTGATGGGGTACTCAGGATTCATCCAGAACCCCGTGCGTAATAACAAAATATGTCATCCCACTAAATTAGACATTCCAAAGTCAATGGAGCATTTGAAACTTCAAACTAACGTCGTCTTAAAAAAAAGTGGGTCCCACATTAAGCTTCATTTTAAGCTGAATTCCAAATGAGGGCTTGGAATTAGCTTAGAAACCTTGGAATCCGTATGAAAGGTTGTTCTAGACCTAACTCAAAGATTTGATGCTATCAAAACAATCCAATTTACATTTTGAGACTTTCTTTCTGAACTCTTGACCAAAGTACATCGTACAAGTTTCAAAAGGTCAAAAACACAAAAACTTGCATAAAACAAAACATACAACAAGATGACCAAAGCGTCAGTTCCAATAAGTCATAAATGACTTGGGATCGCTATAGAAAGGCTCTAAATGACGAAACAATGACATTTAGATAGAAATGACCTTGAGAGTCATTACATATTCATAGCCTTAACTCTCATGTGACAGATTTAGTGGGAACATGTGGAATTTTTTACACTCATGTAACTAAACTTAGACTATAACTCTAGGCACCTACGTACCTTGGTGAAAAGGATAAACTCACAATGTAGTTCTAGGAGAGTGCTCTTTTTAGGGTGCCATACATAGTTTATACTCTTGCGGGTTAGGACTGACATGTAGTTTATGCTCATACCTTCAAGTGAGTCATGTTGCTTAAAGTGTATCACCTCTTTAGGAATTTTGCATTAACTGGACCATCTTCATGTCATCCACATCAACAAGCTTGTAAGGGCCATTTAAATACCCTTATTGCACAACATATTGTCCATCTCACTTTGAGGTGAATTTTCCCTAGACTTATGTGAAGTCATAATGAGTCTTCATACTGCAAGGACTTGATATCCAACATGGAAGCACCTCAAGAGAACCTTGTTATTGAAAGAACGAGATAGACGAGCTTGATAACATTCAATATTTTCTTAAGTTTTGAGCCTATTATCATCAAGTGCTTCTAACTTGGCAAGATATAGTCAAGCATTTTCTTCTTCAATTAGCCCTTCTTTAATAGAAAGTCTTAAGGAAGGTATTGAACGCTCAAGTTGTAGAACTTCTTCAAATCCAAAAACAAGTGAATATGGTGTTGCTTAAGTTATTGTGCAGTATGAAGTCCCATATGCCCACAAGGCATTTTCCATTCTTTTGTTCAATTCTCATTTGGACATGGAAATGACTTTCTTCAGCAGGTTGGGTAGAATCTTATTGAATGCTTCAGCTAGACCATTGGTGGCAACATGATACACAGAAGATTTGTGCTTCTTTATGTCAAAAAGATCACAAATCTTGTTCATTAACTTATTATAAAATTGAATGCCATTGTTTGTTATTTTGTAGTGAGGGATGCAAAAGCGTCGATGATATTTACACGGATGAAATTTGCAACATTCTCTTTCTTCATCTCTTTAAGAGCGAGAGCTTCGGTCCATTTTAAGAAGTGATATGTTCGGGCAAATATGTACAAGTGTTCACCAGAAGATTTTGATAGTGGTCCAACAACATCCAATCCCAAAGTGTTGAATGGACAAGATTTCATAGTCGGGTGTAATACTTTGGGCATTGATGCATGAAATTCGTATGAAATGGGAAAGCCTTGCACCTTCAAGAATAGTCTAAGAAATATTTCACCATGGTTGGAAAAATATACCCTATTTTTTAATGTAAAAGTAGAGTTTGGGTCACGATTTATGTGATCCACATACTATTGAATCTTCTTTCAGAGCTTTGACAACTTTTTCCATTTCCAAACATTGCAAGAGTACTCCTTCAAATGACCTTCTATATAATATGTCCTTTTAGTAAAGGAATCATGGTAAACAACCATGAATGACAATCCTTCTCCTTGAATTTTCTAGAAGTATTCCATAACATATATAGTAAATAATGGGTTGTCTCCAATCTTCCTTTGTGGCTTTAGAAACAGCGACGAGCTGACAATGCTCATGTTTTGTATATTTATCCTAATTTAGCGGTGGTACTACCTATTTTTGGCAGATAGTAACTTGCGTCCGATCAAGAAGAGTTAGCATTGAAGCTAGGGCAATTAGAGCGTCAGATTTCTTATTTTCCATTATAGACACATGTTGGAGCATTACCATGATAAGGGCAAAATTTATGCTTACTGTCCTCATAACTTCCCAAGAGTTGATTAATCATTAACAGAGAGTCATCAAAGACTTATAATTGTAATTGATTTATGCAGACGGCCATTTTGAGTCCATGTATTAGCACTTGGTGTTCAGCAAAATTGTTGGATCAGCATTGCTTTAAAGTAAAAGAGAATTGTAGAATCTCTTCTCGTATGCAGCCCTATCAAAGTACATTGCTTGATCCTCTTCATCGAGGTATGTAAGCACTTAGAGTGATTTTCTAAGTTCAGTTGCATGAGTTTCAAAAAACAAATGTTTCCACCTCATTTTTCACATGAAAGTTAAGGCTAAGAGTACTTGTTCATCAAAATTCAGACTTGCACCAAATGGTGGTGACTTAATAGGGGAAATCCCCTATAAAATATGAACTTTTCCAATAGAAGTTAAAGTCTTCAAAGTCTTCAAGTATTTAAGTTAGAGTCTTCAAATTCATTAAGTTTGCAAGTTGGGGTCTCAAATCAACCAAGTATGCAAGTTCAAGACTTGAAATTATTCAAGTCTGCAAGTTGGGGTCTCAAATAAACCAAGTAAGCAAGTTGAAGTCTTCAAATTATTCAAGTCTTCAAGTTTGGTCTCAAATCAACCAAGTATGCAAGTTAAAGTCTTCAAATTCTTCAAGTCTTCAAGATGAATCTCGAATCAAACAAATATGCAAGTTGAAGCCTTCAAATTCTTCAAGTCTCCAAGTTGGGGTCTCAAATCAACTTTGTATGCAAATTGAAGTATTAAAAATTCTCCAAAACTGTGGGTTGAAGTCTAGAATTGAAAAAATCCATAAGTTGAAATCATCAATCCTCATAGTATGCAAGTTGAAGTCTTTAGATTCTCTAAACACAAACTTGTAGTCTTCAAAATTCGTCAAGTGTATGGGTTGAAATCTTAAATTGATCAGATTCGTATGTTTAAATCTTAAATTCTCAAAGTCTGTGTATTGAAGTCTTCAAGTTTAAGTTTTAGATCTAGCATATATGTGCAAATAAAATTCTTTAGAAGGTGTTGAGTCTAAAAGTTGAAGTCTTCAGGTCTTGCCTTTGAAATTACCTTCTTAGGGCGAGGATCAGTATCCATCCCTTTGCACAATAAGCATACAATCAAATTACCTTTCTTAGGATGGGAATGAGTATACATCCCTTTGCATCTTCAAAATACCATAAAATTACCTTTCCTAAGGTGGAAATTCATATCTATCCCTTTGTCTTCAACATACAATAAAAATTACTTTTCTTATGGGTGGGATATGTATCCATCCCTTTGCACCTTCAGAATACCATAACATTACCTTTCTTAGAGTAGGGATGCATATCGATGTTACAACTAAAGTACAACCTAGACGTGACATGGTGTGTAAGACCCTGAGAGGCCCCACATGAGCCACTTAATATACATCATACACGATAATAGATTTTAAAGAGAGTTTAAAATCAACATTAAATATAAAAGAGTTTGACAAAAAAAGAAGTCTATACATAAGTCTCAAAGCCATCTAATACATCATAAAGAAAGTGATTGGGACATAACCCATACATCACATATAATAGTCTAAAATAGAAGGGACATAAAAGCTATAAATGTGATATCATCCATGAAGTATGGGAATTCACCAAGCCTTCAAAGGTCAATAGAACCATTTAGCCATGAAAATGCAAGGTAGGAACGTCGCACCCTACATTCATGAGATAACGTAGGCAAAAGTATGTGTTAGTACATGAAATGTACCGAGTATGATAGCAATGCATAAGAGGTATGAAATCATGCTAAAAAGGACTTTATATGACATGCAATAACAAAACTAAATAATTTGATAAAAAGGGTTAAAAACATAAATCGTAATCATGGTCAATGCAATGCAAGCTTTACATATTTAAACACTTATGATATCCTTATAAAGTAACTTAGTTTATTATTGTGGGAAGTTATCCTTAACCGACGTAGACCATGTGAGCTATAACTTGCTATTCGATGTCTGCCCCACACACCAAAAAGGGTGTCCTCACTTGCAAAAGTAAGTATCAGGTGGATCCACTAGCTAATGTCCATCTATGAAAATCATTGTATGGTGGTAAATAGTTTTGGGACATGGGTTTTCACCATTTGTCCACTTGGTGCTAAGAATAAATCCTATGGAATTAGTCATTAATCATATTCATCTTGGTAACCATGGAAGGACACAATTAAGTAGCAAATCCAAGCTAGAGTTCAGTAGAATAGATGTTTCATCTTCCATGGTCTTGTCCAAGCTTACGTCTTTTAGAATAGCACGTTAGACAATGCGTGAGAAAACATTTCACCATCCATGAACTTTTCATAATAGCTTTATAAGGCGCATAGTCATTAAAACATCATACTAGAAGTGCCATACTACTAATAGAAATAGTTTTAATAGCGTGATCTATGATCATTGGTGGCATAACCGGCTACCATGCAAATCAAGACCTAATTTAAGAAATTAGCCCAAAAGCATTGATGGCAAATCTAGATGTCATTCATGTCATGTGGCCAGGCTTCATAGAACATATAGATACCTTCATCTATAAGCTTACTTGAGTCATAAACATTACTTTCATAAAATATGCAAAATCTTCATAAAATATATTCATAAAGCATCCTCAATTTTCCTAAAAGCATGCATATCTTCATAAATTCATAGATCATAGTTCATAAGCTTCATCATGAGTTCATAATTTAAAATCATGGATCATTCATGGGTTCATATGAATATAACTCAAATACATGTAATTACTTTAATTCATGCCTAAAAAGACATAAAACAATCAATTGGATCATAATTGAAAGGAACCCATGAAGATGGAATAAAACCCTAATTTCAATTGGAGATACTAACTTGTAAGAATTGGAAATTTAGGAACCCTATAGAGGAAAGGATTCCATAGGTAAATACTTTAATAGCTTGATGTCAAAAGCCCACAATCAATGGTGAATATGGAGACTTGATCTTGAACCCCTAGTCTTCTTCTTCAAGCTTTAGAGAGAGAAATTTTTGGTGAAGAACTTGGGAGGGATTTTGGGGAATTTAAGAATGATCTAGAATGGTTCGATTTTAGTCTTAAAGGACTTATATAGGGTTAAGAATTAGGATTAAAATAACCTAGATTAGGCATTAATAAATAAGGGAAAGACCCAAAAGCCCTTAAAATTAACTGTCGGAGTCAACCTATAGTCTGTAGGTCCTTTTACGCACCGTCCTGGCCAAACGTAGAAAGATTCAAATCCCATTATTTTTGACCTTCAATCGACGAAACCCATGTACGGTTGGTAGGTCTACCTACGTACCATACATGGCTACCGAGGTCCCAACTTAAGGCCTTAAAATTAAACTAAGTGTGGTAGTAACCTACGAGACCTCCCTACGACTTGTACATAAAATGATGGGCTGTCTTGGCAAACAATCAAAGTGGTTCTGAAACTTGATTTTTTTAAAACTTATTTTCCCTAGTACCTACAGATGTTCTCTACGGTCCGTAAGTACTCTTCCCAACCATATGTGGGAACTGTAGGTAATGTTTAAAACCCAAAATCTTTATTTTGATTCTTTTCCATGTCTGGGTGTTACTATAGCTCCCATTTGGGAACATTCTTCCTCGAATGGAACTGAAAGAGCAACAAAAGAATGGTAGGAAGAATATCTAACAGCCCAGCAAGAATGCAACTCATCCAAATGCACAATACCGAGGAGGAACACCAACTCCAAGCTCAAACATATTCGAATCATCATTTCGTTAAGGTATCCATGCAAGTTATACTCAAATGCACATAATCATAAATAAATCAATCATAGCTAAATCAAAATCTCAAAAGCAATTTTTTTCATGAGCATGAATTCATGAGGAAACATGAGAATGACTAAGAGCATAGGACTCCTAAAGAATGAATATGAGTGGCTAATGCCTCAAGCTAGACCCGAAGATAACATAAAGAGATAGGAATACTAACATATTACATCACCTCCGGCCTTTCACATACAAAACTATAACAACGAACCACTTAAAAAATAAACATAGTTCTACTCACATACTTTGACCATGAAGCCCACTATCTCCCCCTTGGGAGCAAAGCTCTCTAGTTTTTTCAAATCAATCTCTCTCAACCGAAGCATAGCACTAAAGTCTTAACAACCACAGAACCATTGAAACAAGTAAACACTGAAGAGGTTTCCACAAAGATTTGAACGTCCACCTCAAACACACTAACAATACATGGAGGCATACCATAGCAAATGAAACACCGAATATTAAGTAATGTATAACCACTAGCTGAAATACCATAACTGACAAATTACTGCATCTAGGAAACCCTCATGATCTAGTCGAGTCTGAAGAGCATAAAACATATCTTGCTTCGGGGCTCTTGAACTGGACCCACTAGGTTGAACTTGGCTATCTTCCCTTCCCTTAGCAATAATAAATGGACAATCTCTCATCTTGTGAGAACTCTTTCCACAACCAAAATATGCGTCCGCACTAACTAGACAATCACCTCTATGGCTTTTTCCGCACCTTTGAAACTCGGGTATCGTTTACTTACTAGAACCATTACCATGAGAAGGATTACTTCCACCAGACCTTGAATGTAAGAAATCACCAATATCCTTTCTTGTCCTCTTTGCCTCCCTAGACTTTTCCTTAAGTTTCTCTTTTACAATTTGTTGGGCATGAACCATGAAACGGGAGACGTCCATATCCTAAACCAGCATGACAGTTAGATATTCTTTGACCACCAAGTCAGAAGCACCCAACACAAAACTTACTCATCCTTGCCCTTGGATCGACAACCATAGTTTGAGCATACTTAGCCAATTGAGTAAATTTCAAAGCGTACTCTTTCACACTCATATTTCTTGATGATGGTTGATGAATTCAAGTACCTTTGCCTCCCTCATCTCCAGGGGAAAGAACCTATCATGAAAAGCAACCATAAATTTCTCCCAATCAAGAGGAACCGCATCAACAACCCTCTGACTCTTCCATTTCTCAAACCACACTTGAGCAACACATTTGAGTTGGGAAGCAGGAAATTCTGCCATCCCTAGCGGAGTGATACCCATAAGCTCTACAAACTTATTAATCTCATCGATGAACTCTTGAGGATCTTCCTCAACCTTAGAACTGTGAAGCTCCAGGGGATTCATCCTAGTGAAGTCCTTTACTCTAGTATTGTTTGTTTGGAAAAAATATGGTTCACTTCGTATGTGTATTTACTATCGGCTATTGAATAAGGTTACCATCAAGAATAAGTATCCTCTTCCAAGTATAGATGATTTGATTGATTAACTCAAAGGAGTGAGTCATTTCTCTTAGACTGACCTCCAATCGGGTTATCACCAATTGAGGGTGAAGTAAGATGAACTTCTAAAAATGGCTTTCTGAACTCGATATGGTCACTATGAGTTCGTGGTAATGTCATTTGGTTTCAATAATGCTCTAGGCACATTTATGGATTTGATAAATAGGGTGTTTAGAGAATACCTTGACATGTTTATGATTGTGTTCATCGGTGATATCTTGATCTATTCAAGGAGTGAGGTTGAGCACACCAACCATTTGAGGATAGTGTTGCAAGTCCTCAAGGACCAAGAATTCTTTGCAAAGTTTAGATAATGCAAGTTTTGGTTGAGATTCATGGCTTTTCTTGGTCACATTGTTTCCGGTAAAGGTATTAAGGTAGATCCTAAGAAGATGGATGTAGTTAAGAGTTTGCCGAGACCACTATCCCCTTCAGATATTTGAAGTTTCTCGTGTTTTGTTTGTTATTATAAAAGATTTGTGGATGGTTTTTCTTCTATTGCCTCTCCATTGATGGCATTCTCCTAAAAAAAGCTAAGTTCGTATGGTCTGAAGCATGTGGAAAGTGTTTCTGAGAATTGAAAGATAGACTTACCTCCACTTAGGTATTGACTTTACCAGAAGAGTCTGATGGGTTTGTGGTTTATTTTGATGCTTCAAGGGTTGAACTAGGGTGTGTTGTTATGCAAAATGGGAAGGTTATTGCTTATGCTACACGACAACATAAGATCGATGAAAAGATCTATCCTACCAATAATTTTGAACTAGTGTCGGTTGTATTTTCTTTGAAGATTTGGAGGCATTACTTATATGGTCTCTAGGTTGATGTCCTTACCAATCACAAAAGTTTGCAATATGTGTTCAAGCAAAAGGATCTAAATATTTGCCAGAGGAGGTGGCTTTAGTTGCTAAAGGATTACAATATGAGTGTCCTCTATCACCCTGGTAAGGCGAATATGGTGGCAGATGCTCTTACTCAGATATCCATGTGTAGTGTTGCTCATCTTGAGGATGATAAGAAGTAGTAGGTTCAAGATTTTCATCCATTTGCCCGATTTGATGTGCGGTTGGTTGATTCTAATAAACGTGGTGTTATGACTCATAATAGTTCTGAATCGTCATTTATGTTAGATATGAATGTCAAGCAAGGTCTTGATCCGATTTTTGTTGAGTTAAAGGAAGCGGTGCTTAAAAAGTCCATTGAGTCTTTCACCCAAGGGGGAGATGGTGTGCTTCGGTATCAAGGTCATTTGTGTGTTCCAAATGTTGATAATTGGAGAGAGCTGATTTTTATCAGAAGCCCATAGGTCTCGATATTCCATTAACCCAGGAGCCACAAAGATGTACGATGACTTGTGGGAGGTCTATTGGTTGAATGGTATGAAGAAGGATATTGTTTAATTTGTGGTTAAGTGTCCTAATTGTCAACAAGTGAAAGTTGAGCATCAAAAGCCGAGAGGTTTTTCTCAAGATATTAGCATCCCTACATTGAAGTTGGAGGATTTGAATATGGTCTTTATTTTTGGTTGACCCCTAACCTAGAGGCAACATGAATCGATTTGGGTTTTTGTGGATCGTATGATGAAATAGGCTCATTTCATTCCCATCAATGTTTCTTATTCGGTGGAGGACTACACTAAGTTATACCTAAGGGAGATTGTTAGGTTGCATGGAGTGCCCTTATCAATTATCTCCAATCATGGTACCCAATTCACTTCTCAATTTTTGAAATCTTTCCAAAAAGGCATTGGTACTCGTGTTCCGCTTAGCACAACCTTTCATCCTCTTTGATAATGCTCAACTACACCTCTTATAATTCAAAGTGTAGACGGTCACTAACAAGTATAAACCCAACGGTGAGTTGGGGTCGATCCCACAAGGAATGATACGGAAAAGAATTCAAGTACGAAGTGTGAAAGTGTTCTAATATCTTGTAGAATAGATATAAAAAAACGCAGCAGAATGTAAATCAATAAGTTTCAATAATCAAAATTAAGAGAGTTTGGTAACCAATTGTTAACGAAGTTGATTAACTCGGGGCTTGAATAAATAGAGTGGGGACCTTAGGAGTGTGTGAGCAATCGAATACTAATTTCACTTAATGGGTAATAAATAATTGCTTTATGTCATTGTATCTCATTGGGTATGATGGATTATAACTATAACGGCCATTTTTCAATTAGCTATCATGGTTCAAGCGTGTTCTTTCGAACCTCAACAAGCTTAACAATGCAAAGCAACCCAAATCCTTAATTTAACCCCTTTTACCAAGCTGGGTTGTAAAGACAATAGTCAGTACAACTATCAATCACATATTCGACTTTAAGCATCTTTCACAAGCAAACATAGATATCTAAAGCCTGAAACTGAATTTTCAACTTCAGTTCATAAATGGAAACATGAATAAACAACTGAACCCATTTCAAAATAACATTAAATCTAGCAATTAATAATGCCACAAGCTAATTAATATATTCGATTACATAGTCACAACCCTAAGGAAAGGGCGTTTAGCCAAGCATAATAAAAAACAATAAATTGTTAGCAAAAATATTCTTCATCAGAATGTCAAAATCTCTAATGCTCAATGTCAATAATTTGAGATTGAAACCTTAAAAATCCAGTATCTAATCTCAGAACCCTCTCTAAGAATATTCAATGTTGTAAAAGTATCTCAAAACACTCCAAAGTATGTATTCCAAACTTTTCTCCCTCTTTACAAATCAATTTTTATGTTCACAAAAACTCCCCAAAATTTCAGTATGCAAGTCTCATCGGTGAAGTTAGTCGGGATCGCCGAATTACTCGGCGATCCGTCGATGAGCACGCCTTCTCACCTTTTGGACTTGACTTCTGCATCTAGTTGTTTTTTTCCTTTAGGTGAGCTGGATCAAGCTCGTCGTTCTATTTGGTGATTCACCGAAGTGTTCTTTAATTCGCCGAGTTGGCTTAGTTCATGAGCCAACCCGCTGGACCTTTTGGTGAGCTAGAAGCTCACTCGGTGAGTCACCGAGTTGCTTTTGCGAGCTCCAGCCTTCCTTTTCTTCAACTTTTTCAACTTTTTCCTTCTTTTCGCGATGTAATGTCCTTACCTTGTTCCTAATCCTCCATGGCTGAACATAAATAATTAAACATCAGTTCTGAACACAAAATAAGCCTTGAGAACAATAATTCATTAAATAACAAGCCCAAAATGAGTAAAAATTCTCGATTCATCAACACTTCAAACTTAAATTTTTTCTTGTATTAAAGTACATCATGAGATCAATCAGGTCAACAGGGATGTCTAAAAGTAGTGCTCCGTGAGAATCAACATGAAAATGGACACAAGGTTTAATTTAAACATGCAATGATTAAATATGCTTTCAAAGTTTCAAACGCTGACTAGCCATCATCAATTAGAATTCAAGCTCACAAATGCTTACTTCAAATGCAAATTTGTGCCCAACAAAAGTATTCAACTGCCCTGACACCAAGAATGATTCCATGCTCTCACAAAGCCAATCAAAAACTATAATTAAGGAATCGAAATCAACACTCACACTCCCAATGAGAAAAACATGCATGATATTACCCATAGGCTTGCCCGTATTTTCCTACCAACATATCACTTAGCTTATGCAAGATCAAAAAGGTCATTCAAGGCTTGTAAGGTATGATCATTTTTGTCTAGTGACTCTACCTTCATAAAGCATGGCTCAAATTCCACTTCTTTTCCTTTTCTTTCATTCTTTCAATATTCACAACTCATCCTTGGCCTATTCATAGCACACAAAAAATTTGCGTATAGCTCATCAGATACCCCTTTTTATTTCAACAACAATGCAAAATGAATACAAATATTCATTTTTTTTCTTTCTTTCTTTTTTTTATGGAGGGGTTCCATCTTTTTCACAAATTTCATGAACTTCTTGCTTGGCTTCTTTCCTCACTCTTACCACACCCCCAACTTAGGTTCTTGGCCTAAGTTGGCTGTTCAAACAAACCAATGCTTCAGGAAGGTTATAGTTGGGAAAGATATGGCAATTTCAACAACCGATCTGAACATTTGTTTTCATGTTTCATCTAAAGAAAAGGTTAGGCTAGAATGGTGCCTAGCTAGGTTCACCCACTCACAAGGTGGTCACAAAAAGCTATAGCAATTAGGTTCACTTTAAAAAATTCATGCCTAAGATCATTTTCTTCATTCACCAATGCTAGTCAATTGGACCAACGGGGCAAGTTCTAGGTATCATCATGCACACTTTTAAAGTAAACCTCACGACACATGGTATCCAAACACAACTGTGGATCTCAACTCTACAAGTGAAGCTCGCGTGCAATAGTTATTGCAACTCTCTCCTTTAAATTAGACTAGTCACAATGAGATGCTAAGAGTTCACACAAAACTTATGCAATTCAAATTTCCTTGTTAGACTAACACAAACATATCATTCATGAAGAAAAATATTCAAATCATCGATATTGATCACAACTGACACTCGAATGTACAAGAGAACATTAACAAACAATAACAATCAAAAAATCGAGGGGGGAGTTAATGAATCAAAACCAAAACATTCATATCTAAAGCAATATGAACGAACTCCAAATTAGAACAACACAATATCCAAATGAAAACACACAATATTTCAATAACGAAATACAACCAAAAGGGTAAGTGGATAGCTACCTTCACCCCATCAAAAAGAACAAACAATGTCCTCAATGAAAAAATAAAACTAAGAGTAGGAATAGGAAATAAAATGAAGGGAGAGTAAAGATGCCCCTGTCAGGCTAATCCTGAGGCGAACATGAGCTAGGTGGTGCGGCCTCAACTTGGGCATCAGTGCCCTACTCCACTCCCACTCCGGAAGGCTGTGAAACGACCTTTTCCATAGGCTTAGACCCACTAGAACCAATCATGGAAGTGTCGCACAGTAATGCCTCTGTGGCCACCCGTACCAAGTCACCCTGTAAGTCCTCGTACACATCATTCTCACGAGAAACTAAGTCTTCCTTATCCATCTCAGGAGTGTTTGAATGTCGCTTCTCGTCAGCCGCAACAGCGTCTTCGATAACACTTATCGAAGGGATCTCAGAACTAGGGTCCTCGGGGATATCTACACTACCCCAAAGCATCGATATGTTGGTGGACTTCAATTCATCCACATCCCGACGTAGACAAGCAATATCAGCCTTCACAGTTGTCAAATTAGTGGGACTATGGTCTGTCATCTCACACACCACAACCCGAGCAGTGAGGGCATCCAATGCTACTTTATGGACAGCGATCAACTCACACTATGCCCTCAACACTTCCTGAATGGGATCAAGTGCAGCGGCATTAGCTCGATCAATCATAGCATGGATAACGACTTCAACCCGAGAAGCCTACATATCGACTGAATGGGCAGGGTTGCCCATTTTGTTAATCATTGCCCGAATCAAAGAGGGGTGGGAGGCAGGAGTGGGACTAGGAGTAGTAGAGGTCGAAGGTCCAGGTATACCTGATGTCTCGATGATGGTAGGGGGAGGTATAGGATCACTCTCCGTAGACTCCACGTTAACAACTAGAGAAATGTCCACCAGAGTTTTATTCTTGCTCTTTGCTTCATCCTTCAAATACTCTACTTCGATTTGACATATATCACAAGATGAGGAAGGAGTAACCTCAATATCCATCTTTGCCTAAAAAGGCACACCCCCTCGGTAACACAAGGAGCTGATCAATATCGAAAATGGCAAGGAGGTTTTATTTTATATTGCCATTATAGGCATCTCCTGTACAATAATAGATCCCAGATTAAGCCTCTCTTGGTCGATGATACACCCCAAAAGTGCAGCCTTCGAATGCCTGATAATGGACTCATTTTATGACGGCATCACCGTGCTACAGATGAACACGAAAAAATACCGTGCAGTGATGTTCAGATATTTCTTCTCGATAGTAACCCCTACCTCGATCCATGGGGGTGTCACATCACTCAATAATGGAGCCAGCCACCACTTCAAGTCTTTCAACTTCTGCATCTTGATTTTGTCAGACAAAGAGTGCCGAACCGACAATGTGCAATCCAAATCATCATTTATATTTGTCCCACTGCACTTAACCTTCTTTCCCCGCACCTCTACAACCTCAACCGGTGCCATCAAATGAGCCTTGTTTTCCCCCTTTGGGATCAACTTGGCATACCCTTCAAGAACTCTCGGACCCATGCAGGAACATATGGACTCTAAGGTTTCGTGAATTGTTGGAATCTGTGGAACCGCAGCGTCTCTCAAAAAGTGGGATATTTGTCCACCACACCATCTGTAGACAACCTCTTCTCCTCAAGAATAGTTCGCAAACCAGCGGCCTTTACTTGATTAATTGACATCAGAGGATTCACCGGAACAGTAGGCACTTGTAATCTCTATAGTGCTTGTGGTGGTGCTAGCGGGTCATGTGGTGCTTTAGAGCGAAGCTCTGAATGCTTCTGCAATATCAATTCAGTGTCTAGCACCAGTGAATGAATTTTAGTCCCGGACTCCATTACCTCTTCATTCGCAGAGTCAGAGAAGGTGAATTGAATGGAATCATCATCCACATTGCTCTCTGAGATTGTAGTGGTTAATACTTACTTTTTACCCTTTACACTCGCCTGTGCATGTTTACGACGAGTGGGTTGGGGTTGCTCACCCTCAGTTGCAATCATAACCCTCTTTTGCTCTCTTTCAGGCTAGAGGACCTCATTTTTGAACCTTAGGTCTAGCCATACCTGTAAGCAAACACAAACAAGAACAAAATTTGATCACAAAAGGTTAGGAACCCAAAATTCTCAAATGTGCAGAAAAACTCGCTGAAGCAGTTCGGCGTGTCGTGAAGTCCATTCGGCGAACAATAGAGGCCTCGCCAAATGTTATAGAAAATCCCAACAAATATTCAAGAAAAAAGAGTGATCTCAGGACCATTCAGCGAGTCACCGAGGTCACTCCTCGAGAAAAAGAAACTTCACCGAATGTTACAGAAAATTTGAGCAAAAAATACATGTCCGAAAGGCGAGATTAATGTCATTTGGTGACTCATCGAATTCACTTTAGCAAGCCGAAGGGTCATCTCCCAAAGTACAAGCGGCTCCTCTTCACAAACTTGGCAGTTAGGCGATGGGGAGGATATTTTGTGACACGCCGAACCAACTTGGCGAGCTAGACGAAGCTCACCAATATGGCCGAATGCATCACCTCCCCATTTTTTCTGGAATTACAACCAACAGCCTACGACACATTAATTCAAGGAAAAATTCAACCAATTACCCACTACCCACTATCAATTCACTATCCGGGGTACTCAGAATTATCCCAATCGATTAGACTTCAACAAAAAGAACCATTTTGCCCTGAAAAATGACGTCACCCAATCCATCATCGGGCAAATTCAAGTCATTTGGTTGAATTCGTGTTACTCACACTTCACCCACACACTACCAACATGCAACACCCACAATTTAATCATCTAACACAAGAAGCTAAAACATGTTGCCCACACAATTGATTAAACATGCTCGAATTCAATTTAAAACTATACGAATCAACAAACATTCAATCAAGACACAAAATTTAACTAATAAACGATAAGCCCATTACACTACCAATTAGCATTTAAAATACGGCATGAAAGTAGACACAGTTTGAAAAACCAACTTCTAATAAGACAATGAGATAGGCACAGCAAAGGGAGAGGGGAGAGAAATCCAAACGACGCTCCAGACGAAAATCACACTACAATTCAATAGAACTATAGTCTAAAGTTTAAGCGAAAGAGTAGAGGAGTCAAAAAATTTCAAATAAAAGAGAAGATTTGAATTTAAAAGGGGAGAGACTCCTTAGTGTGAACCCTATTCGGTGAGCTGAACTAATGTCGCTGATCAACTCGGGATGCGCCGAATGGGCCATAGCCCGCCGAACTTGACATAAATTTTTTTCCTTCAGTAGGTTCAAAGGGTAAACTCGATCGGGTTCATCGATCCAACTCGGCGACTCGCCGAATGGGTCTTAAGCTGGCCCAAACTTCGTGAACTTTCTGACCTTCATGAGGCGATGCATTTGGGCGATGATAAGGGTAATTTGGTGACTCTCTGAGTTGTCCAGCCCCTCGCCCATTTGCCTTTGTCCCAAATTACGAACTCCAACCACATGTAGCAAACATTATTCAAAAAAAAAAAGTAAAGCTTGGATTGCCTCCTAAGAAGAGCCTTAGTTAACGTCGTGGCACGGCGTGGACATGCCTTCAAGCATCATCCAAATACACCACATCAATCACTTTCACATTGGGGCACTCTCCACTGTAAAGCTTTAGTTTCTGCCCATTCACCTTGAACATCGACCCATCTTCGTTTTCATCTTCTATTGCCCCATTTGTAAACATAAAATTTACTTTAAACGGACCCGACAATTTTGACTTGAGTTTTCCCAGAAAGAGTATCAGACAAGAGTTGTAGAGAAACACAAGATCACCAACCTTAAATTCTCGATAAAGGATTTTAGCAACATGACACTTCTTCATTTTCTCCTTACAAAGGGCTGAACTCTCATAAGCTCGAAACCGAAACTCTTCCAAAGCATGGAGTAGGTCAACTCGATCCTTTGATGCATCCTCCCAATTCAAGTTCATGGCCTTCAAGGCCCACAACGCTTTATGCTCAAGTTCAACCGGTAGATGTCAAGATTTACCAAACACCAATAGATACAGGGACATACCAATCGGGATCTTGAATGCACTTCTATATGCCCAAAGAGCGTCATCTATCTTCCGGGACCAATCAGTTCTATTTGCATTAACCGTTTTGAAAAAAATCCCTTTGATTTCTCGGTTTGACACCTCGACTAGGCCACTTCTTTGCGGATGATAAAGGGTGGCAACCTTATGTTTGATCCATACTTGCTCAATAACGATGCAAACATTTTGTTATAGAAGTGAGAGCCCCCATCTCTAATTAATGCACGTGGAGTGCCAAACCTTTTTAAAACATACTGCTTGAGGAATTTAACAACACTTCTCCCCTCATTATTAGGTAAGGCCATAGCCTCTAACTATTTAGAGACATAGTCAACTGCCACAAAGATGTATTTGTTCCCATAAGAACTCACAAAAGGTCCCATGAAATCGATTCCCCATACATCAAACAATTCAACCACTGAGACAGGAGTGAGAGGTAATTCATACCTTCGCTATACTCCTCTTCGCTTTTGAGATTGGACACACTTTTTTTCAAGGGAGTTCGAATCCTGATACAATCTAGGCCAATAATAAGCACTCTTAGTACCTTCACAGTTGTACGCACTCCACTATGGTGTCCACCAACTGGTGACGCATGGAAAGCGTCAAGAATAGCATCTACCTCAATTTCTGAAACACATCTTCTAATCATATGATCCGTACACCCCCGAAATTAGTAAGGCTTCCCAAAAATACTTCTTCACAACAAAAAGGAACCACTTTCTTTGGTAAAAATTCAGCTTATCAGGAAGAATCCTACACACCACATAATTGGTAAAATCATCATACCAAGGTGTGGAACCATTTGAAACAACCATCACCGACTCATCGAGAGAAGTTTCCTCAATGTTTTTTTCACCGGAAACAACAACATTTGATTCAAGCATCGAAAAATGGTTCAGCACTTGATTATCAAACCATTTTCAATCTTTGACTTCAAAGTGAAACTCTTGCAACAATAATACCCATCGGATCAACCTTGGCTTTGCATCCTTCTTAGCCATCAAGTAACCTATAGATGAATGGTCGGTGTGTACCACTACCTTGGTCCCCAACAAATAGGCTATATGTTTCTAAAAAGCATACACCAAGGCTAGCAACTCTTGCTCAGTGACGGTGTAGTTCTTTTTAGCTACGTTAAAAGTCTTGCTTGCATAATAGACCGTGTGAAACAAATTTCCCTTGCGTTGGCCAAGTACAGCCCCCAAAGCCACACCGCTAGCATCACACATTAGCTCAAATGGAATGCTCCAATCCGGAGCAAGAATGATTGGAGCCGAAATTAGCTTCTCTTTTAGACACAAAAATGCCTTGACGTAAGCTTCATCAAATCGAAGACACTTTATTTTTCAAGTAGCTTTCAAAGCTGATACGCTACTTTAGAGAAATCTTTTATGAACCTCCGGTAGAAACCCGCATGACCCAAGAAGCTTCTAACACCTTTGATCGAAATAGGAGGAGGCAACTTGCCAATAACTTCAACTTTAGCTTGATCAACTTGTATGCCCTCTCCCGAAAATTTGTGCCCCAATACAATACCTTCCTTGACCATGAAGTGAAATTTTTTCCAATTTAGCACAAGGTTTGTTTCAACACATCTTTGCAAGACTCTGCCAAGGTGCTCAAGGCACGCTTCAAATGTATTTCCCACAACTAAAAAGTCATCCATGAATACTTCAATCTAATCCTCCACCATATCGGCAAAAATAGAGAGCATACACCGTTGAAACGTCGCCAGTGCATTACACAATTCGAAGGGCATTCTCTTGAAAGCAAACGTCCCATAGGGACATGTGAAAGTTGTCTTTTCTTGATACTCCGATGCAATGGAGATTTGATTATAACCAGAGTAACAATCCAAGAAGCAATACCATCCACGACCCGCAGGTCTATCAATCATCTGATCCATAAAGTGTATTAGAAAGTGATCCTTCTCGGTCCATGCATTTAACTTCCTATAATCTATACATACCCACCAACAAGTAACCGGTCGAATTGGACCAAGCTCACCTTTCTCATTTGGGACCACAGTCATACCACTTTTCTTTGGAACGCATTGAAATGGCCTCACCCACTTGCTATCCGCAATAGGGTAAACAACTCCCACATCAAGCCACTTGATGATCTCTTTTTTTACAACTTCTTTTAACGGAGGGTTCAACCTCCATTGATATTCAACACTAGGCTTACAATCATTATCCAATTAAATTTTGTGGGTACAAATACAGAAGGAATTCACACAATGTCGGCAATCGTCCATCCAATAGCCTTGATAAACTTTTTTAATACAATAAAAAGCGCGTGTGTTTGCCAATCAATAAAATACGCAGCAATAATCAGGGGTAAAGTGTTATTAGATCCCAAGAAAAAATAATGAATGTGCGGTGGAAGTACCTTCAATTAAAACTTTAGTGGTTCTTCAATGGATGGTTTTGCGGGAGGACATCCCCTATTCTTCAAATTGATATCAAGCTTCATGGGGTTCATAAAATAAGACCCCAAACCCGATAGAGCAGCCCCTACCACATCATAATCTGGAATTTCTTCCCCATCGTAACTCAAGAGGACGACGGCAAAAGACTAACCAACACAAGAAATTTCACCTACACTAGCAACCGCTTCATCAATCACATCAACGACTGATATCACATGGAGGTTACTTGGTTGCGTCATAGACTTTAAAAAATTGAAAGTAACTTCCTCGTCATTTACCCAAAATTTCAAATCAGCACTTTCCACATGAACAAGACCTCTCCCGGTAGCAAAGAACGGCATACTGAGAATAATAGGGACCCCGACATCAATCTCACAATCGAGGATCACAAAATTCCCCAGAAATATAAATTTTCCTACCTTCAGCATAATGTCATAAAGGATGCCAATAGGAAGCTTGATAGAACGGGCGGCCATGAGAAGACACATAGTTGTTGACTTAGGCTCACCTAGCCCAAGTTCCTTGAATATGGCATAAGGCATCAAATTTACACTTGCCCCCAAATCACACAACGCTTTAGCAAATTGAAACATCCCTATAGTGCAAGGGATAGTAATTGCCCCTGAGTCATCTTTCTTAACAACCGCGTTTGACATAATGGTACTACAAATATGGGATACTTCAACCTTCTCAAAGTCTATACTTCGCTTCTTTGTGACCAACTCTTTCACAAACTTTGCATAACCCGTAATTTCTAACAATGCCTCCACCAACGGCAGATTAATAGAACGAGTTTTGAAGACGGATAGAAATTTTTTGAACTTTGCATCTTCACCCCTCTTCTTCAATCTTTGAGGAAATGGTGGAGTAACTTTACGAAACGGCTTTGTAGAATTCAAAGGAATAGATTTTTTGGTGCATCATCGACCTTATTGGAAGTCTAATTGTTCAATTCTTCAGCAAGTCCATTACCTTCAAGAACAATAGATTTCCCTTTACTTGGGATTGCTTTATCATCATTTAGCACATCACTTCCCACAACTTTACCTCTACGGGTCAAGATTTCCATACATTAGGAATTATCATTCTTTAGATTGGCCAAGGTATGGCTAGGAAGACCCCATTTTCGTCTTAGATTTAAGTGAGCACAGATTTGACCCATTTGAGTCTCAAGTTCTTTTATAGAAACTGAATGAGAGGTCACTGTTTGATTCAAAGAGGAGAAGTCAGCTTTCATCTCCTTGAGCACCTTATCCGATCCCTCTACCTTATTTAAGATGCGGGCAAGCATATCCTCGGTCCGAAAGCTCTCGGGGTCGGCATTTGGTTCTTTCAGTTTTTGATGGTCATGGGGAGGCACATAACGATCTCTATCACCATACCTATCTCTCCAATTTGCACCCCTATCACACCAATCTCGATCTCTATCTCTCCAGCCACCATCGTGATCTTTGTTCCAACCTTGATTTTTGCTCGGACTTCGATAGCTCGGTCAAGAACCCCCCACTTGGTTTGACAAAAATTGTACCTCTTTATTATACATGTCATCAAATTGTACATCATCTGGGCTCATCCCACTACTATCACCAACCTCATTCACAGCCTTACAACCACCTCCCATGACATGTTTTGTCAACAAATCCATTTGGGTCATCATCTTGGCCATGTTTTCATCATGCTCCTAGTTCTTCTCCATTTGTTCTTTGGTCAACCCAATATTTAGAGGAGATACATGATGCTCTCTCATATGCCACACTAGATTAATCTTGGTCATCTCAACAAGCAATGCAAATGACACAACAAGTGGTAATCTCATGATTCCACCACTGTTAACTTGTCCGGTAGAAATATCGCGAAGGCACATTGTCGGGAAATGAATGAGTAGGACATTTGAGAAGAAGCTTTTTTGGAACCTCAACCATGTTTCATGAATGGGCTTACCATCAATCAGCATTAAATTTTAATGCTATCCCTCAACTTGAACATCCTTGAGGGAGGGAAAAATCTTTCAAAGAACACCTCTGTGAGTTCCTCCCAAGAGGTAATAGAGTCCCTTGGTATTTCGGCACACCACTTCGTTGTTTCTCCCACTATAGAAAAGGGAAACAAACGAAGCCGAATTTACTCTTGAGTGATGTTCCTAAAGGAGAATGGTCCACACACGTCCACGATGTTGTGAATGTGATCATGAGGGTCCTCGTGAGCAAGTCCCCCAAAGAAACTTTTCATTTATAGCAGTTGGAGCATAGTTCGGATCACATGAAAAATAGTGTTGCCTAAAGTTAGGGTAAAATGAATAGTTTCGGCACTTCCCATTTGATCTTCATTAACATCGTTCAAGTTTCCAATGTCATCATCGTGCCCAATATGACTAGCATTATTACTTCAATTCACACTCATCTCTTCATGTATAGAGAGCAAACAACAAAAATACTAATAAGAAAGGTCTTCTACAACCAAATTAGTTCACAAAAACACTTCAATAAAAGAATTCTAAACACCACTCCTCGGCAGTGGTGCCATTTTTGATAATGCTCAACTACACCTCTTATAATTCAAAGTGTAGGCAGTCACTAACAAGTATAAACCAAATGGTGAGTTGAGGTCGATCCCACAAGGAGTGATACGGAAAAGAATTCAAGTACGAAGAGTGAAAGTGTTCTAATCAGTTGTAGAATAGAAATAAACAAAACACAACACAATGTAAATAAATATGTTTCAATTATCAATATTAATAGAGTTTGGTAAGCAATTGTTAACGAGGATGATTAACTTGAGGTTTGAACAAATATAGTGGGGACCTTAGGAGTGTATGAGCAATCGAATACTAATTTTTCTTAATGGGTAATAAATAATTTCTTTAAGTCGTTAAAACTCAATGGGTAGGATAGATTATAACTATAACACCATTAGTAATTAGCTTTCATGGTTCAAGCGAGTTCTTTCAAACCTCAACAATCTTAACAATGTAAAGCAACCCAAATCTTTATTTTAACCCACTTAATCAAGCTGGGTTGTAAAGACAATAGTAAATATAACTATCTATCACATATTCATCTCTAAGCAACTTTCACAAGAAAGCATAGAGATCAAATGTCACGACCTAAAGTACCCCCTAGACATGACATGGCGTACAAGACCCAAAAAGGCCCTATAAAAAGCACTTAACATACATCATACAAGATCATAGAATTTAAAGAGTTCAGAAGACAGTTTTATATCATAAGAGTTTGATGAAAATAGCGGAAATCTAAAAAATATCTCCGAGCCATCTAGTACCATAGGAGAGTAATTGGGACGTAACCCATGCATCACTTACAACATCCAAAAAGAACAAAAAGGCATAAAGCTAAAAATGACATTGTCCTCGAATGTACGAGGACTCACCAAGTCTTCAAAGCTCAAATGTATCTACTAGCCATGGATGGATATAGAAGTGTTGTCAGCCCTCCATTAGTTAAACAATGTAGGCAAAAGTATGTGTTAGTACATGAAATGTACCAAGTATGAGGGGAATGCAATAAAACATGGGACATGATCCTATGGGGACCTAATCGAAACATGAAAGCATGACGAAGTTAAAACATAGTAAAATCATTTAAGAAAATTCATAAATCATGAACACGGTGAAGGCATCTTTAAATCATAAAGGAGACTTCATAAAACATTAGTGATTTACTTAGTTCATTTTGTGGGAAGTTTACCATTAACCGACATAGACCATGAGAGCTATAACCTGGACTCCAATGTCCTCCCCACGCAGAAAAGGGGTTGTCCTACTTCCCAAGGTAAGGAGCTATTCTAAATGACGTAAGCTTGGACTAGTCCATGGAAGATGAAACGTCAATTCTAATGAAATTTAGGTTTGATTGGATGCTCTTAGTCAATTATCTATGGGTAGTGTTGCTCATGTTGAAGATGGTAAGAAAGATTTGTTTCGCGATATCCTTAGATTGGCTCGATTGGGTGTTAGATTGGCTGATTCAACTAAAGGTGGTGTTACGGTTCATAACATTTCCGAATCGTCTTTTGTGCATTATGTGAAGGCTAAACAAGATCATGATCCTAATTTAGTTGAATTAAAAGAAACGGTTCTAAAGAAGTCCGTCGAAACTTTCTCCCAAGGGGGAGATGGTGTGCTTCGATATAAAGGTCATTTGTGTGTTCCCAATGTAGAGGGCTTAAGAGAGCAAATTTTATTGGAAGCCCAAAGTTCTCGATATGCCATCCACTCAGGAACTACCAAAATGTGCCGTGATTTGCGGGAAATTTATTTGTGGGACGGAATGAAGAAAGATATTGAAATGTTTTTTTGTAAGTGCCCTAATTGTCAACAAGTGAATAATAGCTACCATTCTAGCATTGGTATGGCTCAATTTGAGGCTCTCTATGGTAGAAGGTGTAGATCTCCTATAGGTTGGTTTGAAGTTTGTGAAGGTTCTTTGATAGGCCTGGAGTTGATGCATGAGTCTATGGAGAAAGTTTGACTTATTAGGGAAAGGTTGAAAACAGCCAAAAGTCGACAGAAGTCCTATGCCGATGTTAGAAGAAGAGAATTGGAGTTCGATGTTGATGATTGGGTTTACTTGAAAATCTCACCCATGAAGGGTGTAATGAGATTTGGGAAGAAAGGGAAGCTTATTCCCCGTTATGTAGGCCAATATCATATTTTGAGACGTGTTGGTAAGGTTGCTTACGAGCTTGACTTGCATAATGATTTTGCCTCAGTGCATCCGATTTTCCATGACTCCCTGTTGAAGAAGTGTGTAGGTGATCCGACCTTTATAGTGCCATTAGAGAATCTTGCCATAAAGGACAGTCTTACTTATGAAGAAGTTTCGGTGGAGATTTTAGACCGACAAGTACGAAAGTTAAGAAATAAAGAAGTTGCTTCCGTGAAAGTTCTTCGGAGGAATCAGTTGGTTGAGGGAGCTACTGTTACGACCCATGGTAACCCCTACATATAACACAGCATAAAAGAACCCGAGAAGCCTCATACAAGCCCTTAGCATTCATAACATACAAGATAATAGAGAAATAAGAGTTCAAAAAAGATTGTTATATCAAAGCTGTATTCAAAACAGCGGAAATCTACAACTCATGTCTCAAAGCCTTCTAATATCATAGAATATGAATAAACGTGATAGGGACGCAGCCCAATACAATAGCCAACATAAGGAAAGACATAAAAGTAAAATCCAACAAGGCTATGTCCTTGGATGGATGAGGACTCACCAAGTCTTCTTTTCAACTCTAATTCAAATCTCTAGCCAAGAGTGGAAGGTGAACCATCACGTCCTACACCGAAGAAGTTAATGTAGGCAAGAGTATGCGTTAGCACAATTAAGTGCTAAGTATGATAGCAAGGCACATAACCACACAAATCATGCTAGAGATAGAGACATAATCATGACATGCAATGGCAAAGCTAAAAACATGATAAACATGAGAAACATGAAACATAAAGCATATATCAAGGCCAAAGCAAGCTAAATAATCTTTCCTTCTTTTCTTTACTTCATCATGAGAACACTTGTTCATTACCTTGAGGGGAAAAACCTTAACCGACATGTAAGACCATGTGAGCTATCAACACGGAATCTAGTGTCTACCCCACACCAAAAAGGAGTGTCCTATTTGCCAATGTAAGACCATGAACTTCATAGCTTTGGTGGATCCACTAGCTAGTGTCTATCTTAGACCATCACCCTACGGTGGCACATAGGTTATGGGACATGGGTAATCACCACTTGTCCACTCGGTACTAAGCATATTTCGCACGGATTAATCATAGTTCATTTTATCTTAGGTAGACATGGGTAATCACCGCTTTGTCTATATTAGGGTTCATGGGTAATCGCCCCTTGTCCCTTCATTCATTAGAATAGCTCCTTAAGAACATGGGTAATCACCTATTGTTCCTTTAAGTCATATTGGGAGAATTACGTGAGAAAACCTTTCACGACCCAACCATAGCATCACCATGTCATAACTTTGGTACTTTACTCTCAAAGCGCCCTTGACTCATCATGCGCATATTGCATAGTTCATAGAGTTCATATGGGTTTATGCAAGTCCAACTCATATCATCCAATTCAATGCAATCTCATGCTTAGAGAGCCATCATTAGAACAATTTACCCATACTTGAAGGAACTTACATAATAGAGGAAAATCATGCTTTTGACTTGATCATGCTAAGTTAATAAGATTATCCTCAATTCATAGCTCAACCCAACAATCAAAGCATAGATTATCAAATTGGGGAGAATTAGCTTAGGATCATAAGGGTTCATGCAATCTTTACATCAAATCATGTAATTCATGCTAATTCGTGCACTAAGTTACTTTATCACGCTAGATCCTGCACTAGGAATCATAAAATCAACAATTGAAATCATAATTGAAGAACCCACAATGATTGATCAAAAACCTAATTCAATTGGGTTAGAGTAAACCTTCGAAAATCATGAAGAAGAGGAAGGGCCCATTGGAGGAAAAGACTCCTAATGGTGAACACTATCATACCTCAAAGCAATCCACAAGAATTGGAGAAGATTTAAGGTCTTCAATGGGGGATTCAAGCTCCTTCTTCTTCCTTGAGAGTAATAGAGAAATATTTGACAGAGGAATGTTTTGGAATGAATTAGAAAGAAAGAAATTAGGCTTAGAAAGTATTTATAGGTCTTAGATTAAGGGCATAACCGATTTAGCTTAATAGGTAAAAAATTAGGGAAAAGACCAAAAAGCCCTTAATTAATAACTGTCGGGGCCAATCGATGGATAGGATAGGTCCGTACATCAATTGATGGACCGTCTTATTCTTCCGTCAATTGATTCAGAAAGTTCATTTTGGGTTGAAAATTTGGCTAAGTCTGAAAGGCATCTACGGAACCCATCTACGGCCCGTCAACTAGACTACAAACCATGCTGCTATTCCGTAGGTCAAAGTTCAGAAATGTGGAAATCCTAAATTTCACAGTGCCATTGACGGTTCCCACCTACGTCCCGTCAATCCGTCTACGGCCCATAGGTGGCCTCCGTAGGTCACTGTCTTCAGGTGAGTTCCGCATTTTAAAATTCTTTGGAAGCTTGGGGTGTTATAGCTACGTGGGAGGCCGAGGCCGATATGATTTCCTGATATCCTCATCTTTTTCCTTCTGATCCTACTCTAGCTTGAGGTATCTAGTTCCTCATGGTTCATTCTTTTGGTCTCATGTTTCATAGCTGATTACCATGATTCCTTGATAGTGCATGTTCATGAAGAGTCTAATATGATTATGTGTGCATTGAGTATGAGCTGCAGAAAGTTTTCATGAAATTATGTATTGAGCATGCTTTAGCTTTGAGTTGATGTTTCCTCCTCGGATATGTGCAATTATGTGATTATGTGCTGGGTTTGGTTATTAGTATGTGTCTTCTATCCTTCTCATGATGTCTTAATTCTCATTCGAGGAGGAATGTTCCCAAGGGGGAGATATTCTAATACCCCTAGCTTCCAAAGAATGAAATGCAAAATTTAACTGAAGGCAGTGACCTACGGAGGCCACCTACAAGCCGTAGAAGGAGTGACGGGCCGTAGGTAGGGAACCGTCGATGGCACTGTGCACTTTAAGGATTTCTAAGTTTCTGAACTTTTACCTATGGAGCTGCAGGACGGGTCGTAGGTTGATTGACGGTCAGTAGATATGTCTCATAGGTGTCCCCCAGACTCTGTCAAATCTTGAACCTGAAGTAGTGATCTACGACCTCCATGCACGGTCCGTCAAAGGACCCACGGGCCGTACATTGGAGTCGTCGTTGCAGGGTCCCAAATGCATAATCTCTGAATCTTTTGACGGAGGAACAGGATGGTCCATCAATTGATATACGGACCGTAGGTCCTGACCGTAGACGGGCCCCGACAGTTATTAATTAAAGGGTGTTTTGGTCTTTTCCCTAATTGTTTACCTATTAAGATAAGTCGGTTATACCGTTAATCTAAGACCTATAGATACTTTCTAAGCCTAATTCCTTTCATCCTAACTCATTCCTAAACTCTCTTCTCAAATATTCCTCTCTCTAAAAGAAACTCTCTCAACTCTCAAGGAAGAAAAAGAAAACTTGAATCCTCCATTGAAGACTTTCAATCTTCTCCAATTTCTTGTGGATTGCTTTAAAGGATGATAGTGTTCACCATTAGGAGTCATTTCCTCCAATGGGCCCTTCCTCTTCTTCATGATTTTCAAAGGTTTACTCTAACCCAATTGAATTAGGGTTTGTGATCAATTATTGTGGGTTCTTTAATTACGATTTCAATTATTGATTTTATGATTTGTAGTGCACGATCTAGCATGATAAAGTAACTTAGTGCACGAATTAGCTAGAATTACATGATTTGATGTAAAGATTACATGAACCCCCATGATCCCAAGTTAATTCTCCCCAATATGATAATCTATGCTTTGATTGTTGGGTTGAGCTAAGATATGATGAAGTTTATGAATTCTTTATGAAATCAAACATGAATTATGAATGAATTGAGGATAATCTTATGAATTTAGCATGATCAAGTCAAAAGCATGATTTTTCCTCTATTATGTGAGTTCCTTCAAGTATGGGTAAATTGTCCTAATTATGGCTTTCTAAGCATGAACTTGCATGAACCCATATGAACTCTATGATCTATGAACTATGAGCATGATGAACTAATTAAAGATAAAGCTAATGAACTTATCCATGTCTCATATGATGTTGATAATGAGTTAAGGGTGCTTTGAGAGTAAAGTACAAAAGTTATGATTCGATGGTGTTATGGTTGAGTGGTGAAAGGTTTTCTCAGGTAATTCTCCCAACATGACTAATAGAAGAACAAGAGGTGATTACCCATGTTCTTAAGGAACTATTCTAATGAATGAAGGGACAAGAGGCGATTACCTATGTACCCTAATGTACACAAAGCGGCGATTACCCAAGTCTACCAATAATGAGTTTATGAATAATGTAGACAAGAGGCGCTTACCCATGTCTACCTAAGATAAAATGAACGATGATTAATCCGTGGAAAGTATGCTTAGTACCGAGTGGACAAGTGGTGATTACCCATGCCCCATAACCTATGTGCCACCATAGGGTGATGGTTTATTATAGACACTAGCTAGTAGATCCACATAAGCTAAGAAGTTCATGGTCTTACCTTGGCAAGTAGGACACCTCTTTTCGTTGTAGGGTAGACACCAGATTCCATGTTGATAGCTTACATTGTCTTGCATGTCTGTTAAGGCTATTCCCTACAAGTTAATGAACAAGTGCTTTCATGATAATGTAAAGTAAAGAAACGAAAAGATGATTTAGCTTGCTTTTGCCTTGATATATGCTTTATGTTTCATGTTTATCATGTTTTTAGCTTGGCCATTGCATGTCATTATTATGTCTCTCTCTCTAGCATGATTTATGTGTATATGTGCATTGCTATCATATTTAGTACTTAATAGTGATGACACATACTTTTGCCTACATAAATTTTTGGTGTAGGACGTGGCAATTAACCTTGCACTTTTGGCTAGAGTTTGATTAGTGAGTTGATAGAAGACTTGGTGAGTCCTAATCCATCCGATGACATAGCCTAGCTCTTATTTCTTTTTGATGTATTTCCTTTTAGACTTTGAATTGTATTGGGTTACGTCCCAAACCTTGTTCTTTATATTAGATTGGCTTTGAGACATGAGATGTAGACTTCCACTGTTTCTATATAAACCTTTGATATGAAATTCTCTTTCAAACTTTTATTCTCTATTATCTTGTATGTAATGTATGCTAAGTGGGTTGTATGACGCCTTTCGGGGTATTGTTCGCCATGTCACATCTTGGGGGTACCTTGGGTCATGACAGATTGATTAGTAATGGGTAGAATTAGGCTTAAAAAGGTTTATATAGGGTCTAGTTTAAGGGCCAAACAGACTTAGATTAGTAATTAATCACCTAGAGAAACGACCAAAAATCTATTTAAAATAAATAATTGTCGGCCCCTTATCGACGGCCCAACCTATGGTCTGTAGGTCCATCCACGGACCATACTGGTCGATCGTCGTTTGGTTCAGAGACCATCACTTTTTGACCCCCAACGACGGGACCCCACCTACGTCTTCTGGGTCCTTCTACAGAGCGTACACCACGACTCTATGTCCCAACATTCGACCCTAAAATTTCTCTATTTTTTGGTTCCTCTACGAGACACACCTACGGTTCGTACATTGGACGACAACCCGTACTACTGCTCCGTACAAAAGTATTGAGGCTTAAATTTTTAGGGAATTTTGACTTGCCAACCATGGGCCTGATGTATGAATCTAGGTCAGCCCACAAGCCGTAGATGGCTCCGTTGGTACTGGCACCAGAAATTCCAGAAAACCTGAAATTTATTCCTTTTCGAATCTGAGGTGCTACAGTAGGATTGTCCTAAATGACCTAGATAGTGGATCCACTTTAGCAAAATATGATATGTACATATTTTACCTTGGCAAGTAGTGTCACGACCCAGGGTAGCCTCTAGATGTAACATGGCATACAAGAGCCCGAGAGGCCTCACACAAGCCCTTAGCATACATAACATACAAGATAATAGAAAAAAAAATTAAGAAGAGAATTATATAACAAAACAGCGGAAGTTTACAACTTATTTCTCAAGCCATCTAACATAAGAGAATAGAAATGAAGGTTTGGGACGCAGCCCAGTACAATATCAAAAAGCATAATGGAAAGCATGAAAAAGTAACAAGGTTAGGTCCTCGAACATAGGAGGCCTCACCAAGTTTTCACTATCACTGGAACTGACTAGCCACGAGTGGGATGAGAAGAACCTCCAAGTCCTACATCAATAGAATCAATGTAGGCAAAATTATGCGTTAGTATAATCAAGTACCAAGTTTGATAGCAATGCATAAAAAGACATATAAACCATGCTAGAATGACATATAATCATGGCATGCAATGGCCAGGCTAAAACATGATAGAACATAAGAAACATGAAGCATAAAACATGGCCAAGAGAAACTATTCATCTTTCGTTTACTTTACTTTAAACCATCATCATGAGAAAACTTTTTCATTAACTTGTGGGGAAATAGCATTAACCGACATATAAGACTATGTGAGCTATCAACATGGAATCCGGTGTCTGCCCCACACCGAAAAGAGGTGTCCTACTTGCCAAGGTAAGACCATGAACTTCTTAGCTTATGTGAATCCACTAGCTAATGTCTACTTAAAGGCAACTTCCTATGGTGGCAACATAGTTTATGGGATAGAGATTGCTTTAGGAGACTCGGCCTCAACTAATGGGAGAGTTCCATCTAGAAAACCCGGCCTCTACTAACGGGAGAGCTTTCACTAACCCGGCCTCCATCTCAATATACACTCGGTGCTAAGAATAATTCCCACGGATTAGTCATTCACATATTATATCATCAAAGATGAAAAGGTACAACTAGGGTTACCAATTCAAGCAAAAATCATGCTTATAGATTTTCATCTTTCATGGATATTGTCAAAACTTACATCATTAGAATAACTCCTTAATCATAGATTCAAGCTTAGTTGAGCATCCCTTTCAACAAGTTATGAATCATTATGGGGGAGAAAACCTTTCACCTTCATGGGTTGAGTATTACATGAGAAACCCTTTCACAACTCAACAATCGCACTAACATATCATAAATTTCATAAAGCATGCATGAGTTCACAAATTTCCTATTTACTTAGCTCATCACGCTCTTAACTCATAAATCATGGATTCATAAGCTTCACCTCAAAACATGCAATTCAATGCAAGAAAATACTTAGAAAACCACAAATCAAGGCAATTTAGTCATAATTGAGGGAACCCACATAATAGAGGAAAATCATAGATTTTGATTCATCATGCATCTTTTCATCATTCATAGTCTTACATGAAATTCATAGCTTGATCATGATAATCCTTAATTCAATTCACAAAGAGTTCATGCAATTCATCTTTTCTCAATCAACCCACAATCATAAACATAATCATAAATTGGGGGAAACTTAGCATAAGCTCATGGGATTCATCAAGTTGCATGTAAATCACGCTAAATCGTGCACTAGTTGGCTTTACCACGCTAAACAGTGCATTATCAACCATAACGTCAACAATGGAAAGCATAATGAAGAACCCATGAGAATTTGTCAAAACCCTAGCCCTATTGGGTAAGACTAAACCTTGAAAACCTTAAGGAAAAGAGGACCCATTGGAGGAAAGACTTCAAATGGTGAAAACTATCATACCTTAAAGCCAATGCCTTGAAATAAAAGGGGATTGATGACCTTGATGAGAACCCTAGCTCTCTTCTTCTCCTTCTTGTTCTTCTAGAGAGAGAAATATTTTGGGATATGAGAGTTGGAAAATGAAGGGATTAGGGCTTAGAAAATATAAATAGGGCCAAGGCTAAGGGGCAAAATCGTCTATTATGAGGAATAAACACTTAGGGAAATAGTCCTTAAATAAACTGTCGGGGCAAATTGACGGTCAGGACCTACGGTCCGTATATCCACTGACAGACCGTCCTGCTATTCCGTCAATTGATTCAGAAAGTTTGTTTTGGACTGAAAATTTGGCAAGTTTGTTTTGGACTGAAAATTTGGCCAAGTCTGGAAGGAATCTACAGAACCCATCTACGGTCGGTCAACTGAACTACGAACCGTCCTGCTATTCCGTAGGTCAAGGTTAAGAAACTCAAAAATCATAAAGCTGGCAGGGCCATCGACGGTAACCATCTACGGCCCGTCACTACACCTACGGTCCGTAGATGGCCTCCATCATCACTGGCACCAGAAAAATTTTAAAACTGCATTTTCTTTCTTTTCAAAAACTGGGGTGTTACAATATATCCCCCTTGGGGACATTCATCCTCGAATGAGAACCTAGACATCCTAAGAAGGGCAATAGACTCGGACTAACAACCCAACCTAGCATGCAAGCAAGTAAATGCACATATCCGAGGAGGAAACATCAACTCCAAGCTAAAGCTTGCTCAATACAAAATTCATGAAGACTTTATGCAACTCATACTCAATGCAAAATTATATATATATATCATGCTAGACTCTTCATGAACATGCATAAATCAAGGAATCGTGGATACAACTATGACACATGAGACCAAAAGAATGAACCATGAGGAACTAGGTAGCTCAAGCTAGAGGAGGATCGGAAGGAATGAGATGAGGATAGCGGTACATCATATCAGCCTCGGCCTCCCAAGTAGCACCCTCAACTAATTGATTCCTTCATAGAACTTTCACGGAAGCAACTTCCGGACTTGTCGGTCTAGAATCTCAACCGGAACCTCTTCGTAAGAAAGGCTATCCTTAATGCAAAGAGTCTCTATTGGCACTACAGAGGTCGGATCACCAACATACTTTCTCAACAATGAGACAAGGAAAATCGGATGTACTGATGCAAACTCATTAGGCAATTCAAGCTCATAAGCAACCTTACCAATACGCCTCAAAATCTGATATGGGCCTACATAACGGGGACTAAGCTTCCCTTTCTTCCCAAATCTCATTACACCCTTCATAGATGAAATTTTCAAGTAAACCCAATCATCAACATCAAATTCGAATTCCATTCTTCTGACATCGGCATAAGGCTTTTGTGTACTTTGAGCCGTTTTCAGCTTTTCTCTAATAAGCTAAACTTTCTCCATAGCTTCATGCACTAACTCTGGGCCTATCAAAGCAACTTCCCCAATTTCAAACCAACCTATGAGAGATCTACACCGCCTACCATAGAGAGCTTCAAATGGAACCATACCAATACTAGAACGGTAGCTATTATTATAAGCAAATTCAACCAAAGGCAAATGATCATCCCAATTACCCTTGAAGTCAATTGCACAAGCTCTTAACATATCCTCCAAGGTTTTGATGGTACGCTTCGCTTGCCCATCGGTTTGGAGATGAAAGGCTGTGCTAAGCTTATCACGAGTACCGAGGCCATTTTTGGAAGATTTCCAAAATTTAGAAGTAAAATGTGTACCACGATTGGAGATAATGGATAAAGGCACTCCATGCAACCTAACCATCTCCCTCAAGTACATCTTAGCATAATTCTCCGCCGAGTAAGAAACCTTGACGGGAATAAAATGGGCTGATTTCGTCATACGATCTACAACTACCCAAATAGAATCATACTGGCACCAAGTGCGCGGCAAGCCAAAAATAAAGTCAATGTTCACATCTTCCCACTTCCAAGTAGGAATGTTAATATCTTGTGATAGACCTCTCGGCCTTTGGTGTTCAACTTTCACTTGTTGGCAAATAGGACATCTACCCACAAATCCTGCAATGTCCTTCTTCATCCCATTCCACCAATAGATCTCCCGAAAGTCATGGTACATCTTGGTAGCTCTCGGGTGAATGGAATAACGAGAACCATGGCCCTCAATCAAGATTTGTCCTCTTAGGTCATCTACATTAGGGACACATAAACGACCCTGATATCTGAGCACTCCATCTCCCCCTTGGGAGAAACCCTTTACGGACTTCTTTAGCACTGCTTCTTTCAATTCGACTAGGTTTGGATCAAGATCTAGCTTAGCTTTCACCTCCTGCACATAGAAAGATTCTGAACCATAGTGGACCATAACCCCACCTTGGGTTGAATCAAGTAATCGCACACCCAAACGAGCCAATCTATGAACATCACAAACTAGTTCCCTTTTACCATCTTCAATATGGGCAACACTACCCATTGACATTCGACTAAGTGCATCTGCCACCACGTTAGCCTTGCCAGGGTGATAGAGGACATTCATGTCATAGTCCTTTAATAGTTCAAGCCACCTTCGTTGGCGAAGATTTAGATCCTTTTGCTTAAATACATATTGAAAACTCTTATGGTCGGTAAAGACGTTAACATGGACACCATACAAGTAATGCCGCCATATCTTTAGAGCAAACACAACTGCCGCTAGGTTCAAATCATGAGTAGGGTAATTCTTTTCATCCATCCTTAGTTTCCTTGAAGCATAACCAATGACTTTCCCATTTTGCAGAAGTACACACCCCAACCCAATTCTGGAAGCATCACAATATACCACAAACCCATCGGACCCTTCTAGTAGGGTCAACACCGGAGCCGAGGTAAGTCTATCTTCCAACTCTTGAAAACTCACTTCACACCTTTCGGACCAAGCAAACTTAGCTTTCTTTTGAGTTAGAGCTGTCAATGGTGAAGCAATTGAAGTTAACCCTTCAACAAACCTCCAATAGTAACCGGCTAAACCCAAGAAAGAACAAATATCCGAAGGTGATAGAGGTCTAGGCCAATTCTAAACCGCATCCGTCTTCTTAGGATCTACCTCGACACCTTTACCGTATACAATGTGACCAAGGAAGGCTACGGATCTTAACCAAAACTCACATTTCTCGAACTTAGCAAAGAGTTGTTGGTCCTTGAGAACTTGTAACTCAATCCTCAAATGATCAGTATGCTCACTATCACTCCTTGAGTAAATCAAGATATCATCTATAAACACAATGACGAACATATCGAGGTATCATCTAAACACCCGATTCATCAAATCCATAAATGCGTCTGGAGCATTAGTCAACCCGAAAGACATCACTAGAAACTCATAGTGCCCATATCTTGTCCGAAAAGCTGTTTTCGGAATGTCATCATCCCTTACCTTCAATTGGTGATAGCCCGAACGAAGATCAATCTTAGAGAAATAACTAGCCCCTTGGAGTTGGTCAAACAAATCATCAATTCTCAAGAGAGGATACTTATTTTTTATAGTAACCTTATTCAATTGGCGGTAGTCAATGCACATATGGAGTGACCCATCTTTATAAACCGTCGGTAGAAACCAGCATGCCCTAAAAAGCTTCAGACACCCTTAACTGAGATAGGAGATTGTATTTTCGTAACAACTTTGATTATTTCTTTATCCACTTGTATACCTTTCCCTGAAATATTGTGCCCCAAAACAATCCCTTCTTTCACCATGAAGTGACACTTCTTCCAATTAAGCACGAGATTTGTTTCGACACATCTTTGTAAGACTCGCCCTAAGTGTTCAAGGCATTCTTCTAACGAGTCCCCAACTATGGAAAAATGATCCATAAATACCTCCATCGAGTCTTCAACCATATCAGCAAAAATAGACAGCATACATCTTTGGAATGTTACCGGTGCATTACACAACCCAAAACACATTTGTTTAAATGGAAATGTTCTAGAGGGACAGTTGAAGGTAGTTTTGTCTTGATCCTCCTGGGCTATGGATATTTGATTGTAATCGGAATAACCATCAAGAAAGCAATACCATCCACGCGCCGCCAATTTATCAAGCATTTGATCCATAAAGGGCATTGGAAAATGATCTTTCTTAGTTACCGAATTATGCTTTCTATAGTCCATGCATACACGCCAACCAGTAACTTGTTGCATTGGCACAAGTGGACCTTTCTCATTCGGGACCACGATCATACCACCTTTCTTTGGGACACATTAAACCGGGCTTACCCACTTGCTATCAACAATAGGATAAACCACACCCGTATCTACCACTTGATGATTTCCTCCTTGACAACTTCTTGCATTGGAGGATTCAACCTCCTTTGGTGCTCGAAACTTGGTTTACAATCAACCACCAATTGAGTCTTGTGTGTGAAAATACCGGGAGGAATCCCTGCAATATAAGCAATTGTTCATCCAATAGCTTTGATATATCTTTTTAACACACTAACAAGTGCTTGTAACTACCCTTCAAGTAGGTCATCTGCAATGATTATCGGCAAGGTATTTTTTGCCCCCAAAAATACATATCGCAAATGAAACGAAAGAGTTTTCAATTAAAGCTTCGGAGGTGCTTCAATGGATGGCTTCGTGGGAGGACTTTCTCTATTTTTCAAATCAATTTCAAGTTTCGAAGGAGTTTTTGAGTAAGTACCTAAACCCGTAAAAGCAACAACAACTTCATCATAATCTTGGATCTCTTCCCCATCATAGTCAAAAGGATAGCAGCCAAAGATTTGCCAATACAAGAAATATCACAAATATTAGCAACCACTTCACCCATCGCATCAATAATAGACACCACATGGATATCATTGGGTTGTTTCATATACTTAGACCCATTAAAAGTTACTTCCTCCTCATTGACTATAAATTTCAAGTCGCCACTCTCCACATCAACCAAAGCTCTCCCGATAGCCAAGAATGGTCTACAAAGAATAATCGATATCTCGACATCCATCTCACAACCAAGAATAACAAAATCTTCTGAAAAGATGAACTTGTCAACCTTTACAAAAATATCATAAACAACACCAATAGGTCGCTTAATAGAACGATCCGCCATGAGAAGTCGCATTGTGGTTGACTTAGTCTCCCCTAGCCCAAGTTGCTTGAAAATAGAATATGGCATCAAGTTGATACTAGCTCCCAAATAACATAATGCCTTGACAAACTTTAACACACCAATAGTGCATGGTATTGTGAACGCTCCCGGATCATCTTTTTTAGCAACCACATTTGACATAATAGCACTGCAACTATGGGATACCTCAACCATTTCAAAGTCCATACTTCTCTTCTTCGTGACCAATTCCTTCATAAACTTAGCATACCCTTGAATTTTTAGTAATGCATCCACCGGTGGAAGGTTTATAGTGAGAGATTTAAAATAGAAAGAAACTTTTGGAATTTTTCATCGTCATCTCTCTTCTTGAACCTTTGCGCAAAAAGGTGTTTAATATTAGGCAACGGCTTTGGAGCAACCGATTTAGACACATCCCCCACCTCTGATGTAGTAGTACCACTGGGCGTACCATCATTCGTTGAATCAACAACTTTGTCAGCCACATCATTGTTTACCACATCATCGATGCAATCATAATTCCTTGCATTAAGTGGGGTTTTGCGCTGTTCAGTCCCATCAATCTCAACCACATCGCTACCCAAAACTTTTCAACTTCGAGTTACTACCGCCATGCACTGAGCATTCTCATTCTTCGGGTTAACCAATGTGTCACTAGAAAGGCCACCATTTTGTCGTTGATGTAATTGGGTGGATATTTGGACCATTTGAAATTCAGGATGTTTAATAGAGCAAAGTGAGAAGTCACCATTTGATTTAGAGAAGAGAAATCATCAGCCCTCATCTCTTTGGGCACTTTGTCCGAACCATCCACTTTGTGCAAAATACGAGCAAGCATGTGTTAAGTTCTAAAACACATAGGATCATCCTTTGGTTCGGTAACTTTAGGACAATCATGTAGAGGCACATATCGATCTCTCTCACCCTCCCTCAAATTATCACCTCGATCACGCCACTCCTGATTAACTCTCCAACCTCCACCTTGATCTTTGATCCAACCTTGATTCCCACCTGGCTTTTGATAACTTGGACGAGAACCCACCATTTGATTCGACACAATTTGGACTTCTTCATTGTACATGGCTTCAAATGCAGCATCATCCAAGCTCATAGCAATTGTATTAACGGCTTTTGAACCTGCACCCATAACATGCTTTGTTAATAAATCCATATGAGTCATCATCTTAGCCATATTCACACCATGCTCTTGATCTTTTGTAATTTGCTCCTTAGTCATTCTGACTACAAGAGGTGATACATGGTCTTCTCTTGTGTGCCAAGCCCAGTTAATTTTGGTCATATCATTAAGCAATGCTGAGGCAATAGGGAACGGTTGTCTCATGTTTCCACCATGAATTAAATGATCGGCAATAGACGTTTTTACCGAATCAAGCCTACGCTAGTACTATTGCAACAACACATTTTTAGGTAAACCATGAGTAGGACATGTTAGAAGAAGCTTTTTGAATCTAGGCCATGTCTCATAGATCGGTTCACCATCAAGTCTCTTGAATTTCTGAATACCATCTCTCAACTTCACCATCTTCTAAGGGGGAAAGAATCGTTCAAGGAATTCTCTCGTTAGCTCCGCCCAAGAAGTAATTGAATCTCTTGGTAATTAAGACAACCACTTCGTTGCCTCCCCATTTAGAGAGAAAGGAAACAACCGAAGTCGAATCGACTCTTGAGAGATATTCTTGAATGTGAAAGGGATGCACACATCAAAAAAGTTCTGAAGGTGTACATGGTGGTCCTCATGAGCGAGTCCTGCAAATGAGCCTTTGATTTGAAACAGCTGAAGCATAGTTCCGGTCCCATGAAAGATGTCATTACCCACAGTAGGGGGAAAGCGTATAGCTCCAGCACTTCCAACTTGAGCTACATTGAAGTCATTCATATTACCAACGTCATCATTCACATGCCGCATATCATCATTCTAGTCAACAACAATATTTGTGTCACTCATGTTATCACCTATTGAAAATAAATAATGAAAAGACTAATAAGTAAATTCGACTATAGTAAAACTAATTCAATCAAATATGTCGATACAAGAATTCTAAATGCCATTCCCCGGCAGCGGAGCCATTTTTGATAACACTCAACTACACCAATCACAGTTCAAGATGTAGGCAGTCGTTAGCAATTATAACCAAACGAGGAGTTGGGGTCGATCCCACGAGGAATGGAGCTATGTTAGAATTCAAATATGACATACTAATGTGGTCTAGCTTTTTGTAGATGTAAGTGTAAGAATTGATGCATAATGTAAATCGTCAAAGTCTCACTTATCAACAAAAAAGAGTTTTAAATTATTGATTTCAACAAACACGAGTTAAAGAGGGATTTAACAAATGAAGATTTTTGGACCTTAGAGATGTGTTTGTGTTCAAATGCAAATTTCACTAAATGGGTCATTATGAATTGCTTAAGAGTGCGGAAACATAATGGGTAGGCAAGATAACTACTATGATAGCTATTTTGCAACCAACTACCATTCTTTCAATTGGGATTTATCAAACACCAACAGACTATAAAAATTTAGCACAATCATATACCTTAATCAAGCCCACTTTAACAAGCTGAGTAGTGCAAGATAGAACTCATACAATTATCAGTTAATAATTCCACTCAATTGCATGTTCAACAAGCATACAAAGAGATATAAACTAGAATTGAATTTGCAACTTCAATTCATAAGATAAAAACATGAATTATCAACTGAACCCATTCTATTTCAAAACTTAATTCAGCAATCCATAAGACCCATATGCTAATTAGGTATTTGAACACATAATCACACCCCTAAGGAAATGGGGTTTTAGCCAATAATAGTAATGATGAAGATACAATTACCAAAAACAATAGCCATTGATTTTCCAAGTCTTCAAACAGCAAATACAATCAACTAAAATTTGCCCAAAGTTTAATTCCCAAGAAATCACAAAAATAGTTCTAAAAATCCCTCAAACTGCAATGCACTTTCTAAGTTTGAGTTCTAGTTCTTCTCCATAGCACTCTCTCTCTCCATTCAATTCAAAATTTTAATTTTATACCTTCCCAAAAACTCCACACGATTTGAATTTAGGGTAATTTCGCGACGTAAGTCGGGCTCGCCCTTCCACTCGGTGATGCGCCGAGTTGCTTGATCTCGCCCTTTGATTCTTTACTTCAGTACTGATCTCGTTCTAGAAGTTTAGGTGATGTGCATCGGGCTAGCCTACTTGACCTAGATTTTCTCTTTGTTTGGTTGAACTTTAGTTGAGGCTTTGTTCACTCGGTGACTCACCAAGTTGCCTTTGGCAAACCTCAACCTTCTTTTTTCTTTAATTTTTGCAACTTTTCAGCTTCTTTTTGCATTATATTGTCCTTGCCTCATTCCAAGCCCTTCATGCTGAACACAAGCGATTTAACATTAGTTAGTGGTGAAAAAATAGGCATTAAGGACAATAATTTGGAACAATCAAACCTATCAATGAGTCAGAGCTACCGACTCATCAGGCGTGGTGCTTAAGACAGACCATCTAGTCACTCGTGAGGACCACTAGTGAAGGAAGCCCATACTATCTAAGTGTTAGACTATGGGAGGCTTGAAGATCTTTCTAACACTAGATGAGTCGTCAACCTGCCTGTGAAGTATTGCGACAGGACATTCCTAGTTCGAGTTGGACTTATTTTCACAGACTATTTTAAATACTTAGGGTTTATTTTTGAATATGATCTTTTTCATCCCCGACTAGTTTTTGAACATTGGGAGAGTGGATAAACACTAGTTCTATGCTCGAACACATTTCTTGGTCATTTTTACTTTAGGTCAAAACTTGGCGTTCTTGTTTTCTTGTTGATATTCAAGATTACTCTTGGTTTTATATTATGGTAATTTCTTTTACCATGCTTTCAATGATATCAACTTCTTGCATTCTTGAAACTATGAGAGGCTTAACACCACAACTAGAATTATGGGAACCATGACTAAAACATAGTTACAAATTCAAAATACGAGTAATGATTTGTTATCAGCTAATATTATTGATCTTACTTTCATTATGAGTTGTTTCTAATGAGTGCACATATTAGAACTTGCCTCTATTTTTCACTTGTATGAGAGAAAAGTGATAATTAGGAAAAAGTAAAAATCATCTTCCATTAACTTGTTAGGAAGATTTTAGTTCGAGAGAAGACAATCTATTTAACAAGTATGCAAGGGTGAACAATCAAAACACTCTAAGATAGAGAGGAAAAGAGTGAAATTCATCTAATAGGGCTCAGAAGCATTAGATGTACCTAACTTTCTAGGAATTAACGTGATAGTTCACACTGACCATGCAGCACTACGGTACTTGATGGCGAAGAAAGATGCGAAGTCAAGATTGATAATATGGGTGCTGGTTTTTCAAGAGTTTGACTTTGAAGTCAATGATAGAAGGGGCTATGAAAATCAAGTGGCAGATCACTTGTCAAGACAAGAGACAGTGAATAAAGAGGAAACTGAGTTAGACATTGATGTCTCATTTCCGAATGAGCAAGTATTAGCGATCACTCTTGACCTCAATCCTCGGTTTACTGGCTTTGCCGATTACCTTGTCAGTGATTTGATGCCCGAAGGGTTAACCTTTCCTCAAAGAAAGAAGTTCCCGCATGATGCTGGTAAGGACTTTTGGGATGAACCTTACTTGTACAGAGTTTGTGTTAATAATATCATCAAGCGATGTTTGACTTAAGCTGAAATGGTAAGTATTCCAGAAGCTTGTCATTTATCTCTAGTTGGTGAACACCATGGGGTTGGTCGCACTACCCACAAAGGGTTATAAAGTGAATACAGTTGGCCTACAATTCGTCAGGATGCATTCGACTTGGTTAAAGGATGTGATATGTGTCAAAGTCAAGGAGTTATCTCCTGCCGTCATGAGCTACCTATGACTCCTATCTTTGTGGTCATATTATTTGATGTCTGGGGGATTGCCTTTATGGGGCCAATGGAGAGCTCTTTCGGGAAAAAGTATTTATTCGTAGCAGTTGATTATGTTTCCAAGTGGGTTGAGGCTGTAATAAAGTGTTCAGTGCACTTTTTGACAAATATGGGGTGAAACATCAAAAAGTGGTGAGACCTTATCATCTGCAAACAAGTGGCAAAGTTGAAGTGTCAAACAGGGAAATAAAATCAATATTAGCAAAGACATTGAATGCCAATAGAACGGATTGGGCAAGGAAGTTAGAGGATGCTTTATGGGCATATCAGACAGCTTTGAAAACACCCATTTGTATATCGCTATATCAGTTAGTGTTTGGAAAGGCATGTCATTGCCTATAGAGTTGGAGCATAAGACACTTTGGGTGCTGATGAAATTAAACTTGAGTTGGATTGAAGAAGCTAATATGCAACTTGAGCAGATAAATCAAATGGATGAATTTCATTTGAGAGATATGCATTGTACAAGGAAAGAATGAAGTTGTATCATGACAAGCATATTGAGAAGAGGACTTTCCGCCCTGGTGACTAGGTTTTGTTATTTAATTCATGGCTACGCCCATTTCTCCGGAAGTTGAGGTCCAAGTGGTATGGACTATTCAATGTGACACGGGTGTTTCAATCGAGAGCCATTGAACTTGAAAATGAAAAAGGTGTGAGATTCAATGAAAATGGTGAGTGAGTCAAAGCATATATGGGCATTACAAAGGAAGTGAAGATAGTTGAGGAATGCAAATTTGATGAAGTCTAAGTAAAAAAGAAACCTGCATAGCGCCGCGACGTTAAATTGTGCCTTATGTTGGAGACAACCCAAGATATAATTGTAATAGGTAGTTTCAATTCCCATAATAGTTCATCATTTTATAGAGTCACAGTGTGTGCATGTGTCCGGGAAAAGTTGGAAAAAGTTATTCTAAAATCGAGGCCCAGAAAGCTCTTCACAAGCCACTAAACTGGCTGTGAAAAACATCATGGCCCGTGAAGTAGCAAGCAAACACAGGTGGAGCTTAGTGGGAAAAGAGAAAAAGGCTCACGAAATGGTTTACGGCCCGTCTGAACTTAGACGGACCGTTTAGCCTCTCGTGAACTTGTAGGTAAGTTTTCTAGGATGAGTCTTTCTCACGAGCACTTGTTCAGGCCGTGGTGCTCTTCAAGAGCCACTTCACGACCCGTCAAGGCTAGGTCGGCACTAAAAGACCCGACCCGACCCGATCCATGTCACTGAGAAGTCAAATTCATCGTATTTAAAAGATTTTGAAGCCCCAAACATTAGGTTCTTTCATTTTTTCTCAATTTCTAACTTCTTTATACGGGTGAAAAAGAGGTTTCTATCATTTATATCAAGAAAACAAAAAGTCATTCAAGCACTAATTCATCAATGCAAGAAAATCCCAAAATCAAGTCTCTTCCTTCTACTTTTGTGCGAAAATTTGAGCATAAATTGAAGTAAGTTCTCATCTTTTACTTGATATAAGTTTGATCTTATCAAAATAAAGTATAGAACTACTAATTATTTATTCTCTCTTGGTATTTTTCATTGAAGATTTATTTTTTGGTATATATGTTGTGGGTATGGGTTAAAGTCATAAATTTCCATAATTAAATGTTGATTTTGTATGTGGTTTGTGATGGATTTGTGAAAAATGATTGAATCATGTCGTGAGAAGGCCAAGAGGATTGTTTTGGTTATGTTTTTGAGCACTTAATTTGGTCATTGTATTTGTAAAGCAGGTCGACTGAAAATCAAGCCTAAGTGTAACTACAAGACAAGTTTCACGGACCGTGCAAGGATGCACGGGTCGTGAAACCCTTCATGAACTAAATTTAGGTGGTTGGCCCTCAATATGTAATGTTCATGATGACCTAGACAGCCCGTGGTACCTACCACAGACCGTATAAGGCCCCGTATAAAAAAACACCAAAAAAAATTTCTTTTCTTATTTTATTTTGTATTCATTGCGTAGCCCTTCCCAATGATATATTGAGTGATGACATTCTTATGGAAAGGCATCACTTTGTAAAAATACACTGGGAAGTCTTAGTACTCGTTACTGTAGTCATTTAAGATAGTTGATTTTATGTTGTTGTCTTGCAAGTATAATAGCTAAACCAAGGCGTAAGACGGCGCCACCACACACCTCACCCCCTTCTTCTCCAAAACAAAGCTCAAGCGAGGAGATGCTGAGCTGCCCTGGGGTCCAGGACAGTACACCCATTGAAGACCACTTACCTCGAGCTACTAGATCTCCGACAGCCAAGGCTACAACACAACACACACCTGCCTAGTTTTAAGAGGAAGGACATAGTTCTGGGAGTGAGCTGGGATCAAATGATGATTCTCGTGTGTCAGCTAATGATCCACAGCCTAGTGGTAATGTAGGAGAAGAGTGTGATAGTAAGGAGGACCGTGATGTTGATGATGCCGACGATTCATTAGTATAGTTTGTTCGCCATACAAAGGCTTACCAAGTGATGCAGCAGTATCTCATTGATGTCTTTCAACAGATGTGGAACATTCTTGGATCAAGGGAGAAATTTGATACTGGCATATTGACCAAGTCCGGAGTAATTGGCAGGAGAGCCATTATATCAAAGTCCAGAATTATCAAATCCAACTTACATGCTTTTCCAAATATTTACAACATATTCAAACAATATCAATATGAATGGATGAGTACAAAGCCAGTAGAGTATGTGCGGCACTTAAAAAGGAATTTTACTCTTCTTATTAAGCTCTACTGATGAGTTTAGCACACACTGAGCCATCCAAGAAGGGGAAGAAAGTAGTTGCAGGAAGATTGGGATCACTAGCTGAGGTGGTTGTTCGAGGTGAGAAGATCGATATCTCATAAATAATGAAAAACAAGTTTCTACATGGCTCGAAGTACACAGTAACTACTTCGGTTGTTCTATATGATGGTCACCACCATGCGGTGACTAGTGAAGCCAAGAAGGAAGATTCGTCTCAAGGGAGAGAATTATGTAACAGATTGCAGAGGAAAGTGATGCAGAAGCATGGGTAGCTAACTCGTAGATCCATATCACCAAAGCCTCCTTGACATTTCTGGCAAAGGTATGGTGGGAAGTGATCCGTGCACAATTGCGGCCAACGGTAAATGGTAACACCTTCTCCCCTTCACTTGCTTCTTTAGTTGCTTGCATCATAGAAGGGTACCCATTGAATGTTGGGAAAATTATTGCCACAGAGATGAGAGATCGATCCTTGAATGAAAGAGCGTTATGTCGTTTCCTTGTCTGATCAGGAGACTATGTGTGCATGCTAACATACCACCCAAAAGATCGGTGGACAAATATGTGAAAGCTACAAAGTTCACCATGGTGTCTAAGATAAAATATGTGGCGAATTCACTATATGGTTCGAGAGTAGGACCTATGGGACCCTTGGCAGTATTGCCTCATGTGCCGGTTGAGACCACACAAGTCGAAAAGGGCAGTGAGCAGGCTTAGGGGACACCCCAGACAATTACGGGAGGGCAATCTCCACCATTACCAACTTCTGATGCTATGGGTACATTTGATTCTTTGCCAATCATATTTTTGGAGAGATTTGTAGCAGAACAGAGGTAGACGTGGGCCATACTAGACTAGGTAGTTGAAAGACTACTACAGGTGGTAAGGGTCAGGTACAGAATGTGGAGCAGCGCATGCATGATGAACTCTGATGAGAGGTTTTGGTGCTTTAGAACAGGATGGACAGCTTAGAAGCTCATGTGAATAGCCGGCTAAATGTTTTGGGTCCTGTAGATGGTGTTTCTCTGCAAGCACATAAGGCTGCAATGAATGCTGAGATTGTGAAACTGAAAGAGAAGCCAGTTGTTGTATGTCCACTAGTTGTACTGGATTCCTTGATGAACCTTTTTAGCATGACCCAGGTCATGTAGTAAGTGGGAGATATTTGCGGTGATTTAGCTAGGCCTTAATTTAAAAAAGGAAAAGGGAAAGATACTAGCTCTAGATCGGAGCACCAAGACTTTCTAGGGAATAGAAGCGGAGAGAAAACAAAGTGAGACGTGAGTCAAAGGCACTTACTAGGGAAAATAAATCTTTGGAGGAGCAACATCATGATGCAATGAGGTCTTGAGCCTTAGTTAGTGTACTCTCTGCTCCTGTTGAAGGTAGCTAGCTTGATTGTGTCTCTGCACCTGAGAGTGCACCCATTGATAAGGGTGCAAACATCACTCCAGCTCCTGACGCATAGAGTATTGCTGGTATGACCCCTCCTCACAACCCTTATGTTTTGTACTTTGAGGGCAAAGTTTATTTTGTTTGGGAGGGGGTGATTGAAAAACCTGCCATTAGTTGTTAGTGCATGCAGGTTTGCTCTTGTGTTGGAAAATTTTTGTTGAAGTTAGTAGTTTGTTATATTTTTAGTGGTTTTACTGTGAGGATAAAGATTGGTCATTTTGTGTGGTTGAATTATTAGCAGCAGCTGAATCTTGTGTAATGAATCTTTAATATGAGATTTCAGTGTTAGGCTCTTTGTGCGACATCTTAAATACTTACGTGTTGATCATTGCTAGCTAGGAACATTAATTGGTTGACTAAAATACTAAAAGTGTAAGCGTGTGCCATGTGAGTGTGAGGTTTGTTTGAAGTCAAACACTGTTTGTAGAAGCTCGAACTTGCCCGAGTAGTCTTCCTAAAATCGTTGAATAACTTGATAGGAAGTGATCGTTAGGCCATTTTTATATTAAGTCAACTTTAACAAAAAATGATTACCAAATGAAATCATGAACTATTGAACCCTCTTTGAGCATTGAAGCTGATTTTGTAGTCACCCTGTTGAAATTGTATCCTTGGTTTTCCGAAGGCACGATGCCACAACTTACGCCAAAAGCCTAAGTTGAGGATGGTCATGATCTGCATAAAAGGAGCTATCTTAAATATCATGTCCATGGTCATTCTGAAGGCACCCAACCATAATGTATATTTGAATTGGTTTAGTGTAAATGGATTAAATAAATGGTAGTTACAAACAAAAAGAAAAAAGAAGTATAAAAGAAATGATGTGCGTGCCGGTACTGAAGAAAGAAAAGATGGAACACTCGAATCAGAGTTGTGTGCTTATAAGAACTTTGGAGGACCAACGTAATCTAGTCACTCATAAACAAAATGTTCCACTACCTAGCCCGAGTCAACGCTACAAGCCAATAAAAGTCCTATAGTGATCCTATTCCTGTTGTTTTATAGTTGAAGCGTAGAAAATAAGGGCAAGTCTATGGTCTTTATATTTGGAGTGTTAAAAGTTCTTTTGGAGAGCGAGAGTATTCCTCAGTCCCAAATTATCATGTGTGTGGGACTTCTTTGTTGTGAGGGCACTATGTTTGCATTTGATATTTAGATATGTTAGCTAATAGTTGGTGCTGGAATAAGCATGATCGACTGTGTATGAGATATCATCCATTGATTCTTGCATATTAGATAGATGATTCTGGATAAGATTGTTGTTGAGATAGCTGCTGCGTATTTGTGATGTGGTCCTTTGTATTTGAGCGTCGAGTGTTGTCTTTTTCGTCACTTGAGGACAAGCAATGGTTCTATGTTTAGGGTGTTAATGTGCCGTGAAATCATGGCACATTTTATGCTCAAAACTAAAGATAAGTGCAAGAACTTGAGTATGTTTATGTGGATATCATGTGTTCTTTAATGATTGAATAGGTAAAACACTTGGATGGGAAAGATGGAAAAACTAAGGGAATTCATCTGAAGCAAACACCACGGAGCCCCAGATGGGCCATGGTCAAGATGACGAGCTGTCAAAGGGCTCGTGGAATGAATGCAGTGAAGGCTACAAAATGACCATGTGATCCAAGAAAACGACGGAGCCCCAGATGGGCCGTAGTCCACTTGACGAGCTATCTGAGAGCTCTTGAGAGAGAAGTAGTACCAAAGCCTTGGAGGACTAAGTGTTGACTAAAGGTCATGGAACCCGAGACGCGTCGTGGTTGAAGTGACGAGCCCTGGTTGAGAAACACTAGTTCTACGTTCGAACACATTTCTTTCAATGATAACCATGAGAGGTAAAACACCACAACTAGGATTTTGGGAACCATGACTAAAACATAGTTACAAATTAAAAATACAAGTAGTGCTTTGTTGTCAGCTGAAATTGTTGATCATACTTTAATTATGAGTTCTTTCTAATGAGTGCACACATTAGAACATGCCTGTATTTATCACTTGTTCGAGAGAAAAGTGATAATTAAGAAAAAGTAAAAATCATCTTCCATTAACTTGTTGGGAAGATCTGAGTTCGAGAGAAGAGAATCTCTTTAACAAGTATGCAAGGGTGAAAAATCAAAACACTCTAAGATCGAGAGGAAAAGAGTGAATTTCAGCTAATAAGGCTGGGAAACGTTAGATGTACCTAACTTGCTCGGAACGGGTAATGCTCACAATGGATCGTTGCTTGTATATAAATTCGATAATGAACTAAAGCTCATGGGGAACACAATCCTAGTCTCATTAATCAATTGCTAAAATCTTCGATCTATTGTTGTTTCTGATAACTTTGAAACTAAATTAAACATTGGTTACATAAACAAGTTATCAACCAAATATTTATTTTCTGTAAGTTACTTTATTTTTGAAATATAAACCACAATTTAAAAACAGCATCAATAAGGATATTTCTGTAGTAAATTCCCTTTGGGATCGACCTCAACTCTAGTTGAGTTTTTAAAATTGATTTTGACCATTTATACTTCTCAATTGAGGAGTAAATTTGGATGTATCATACAACTAATACAAACCTACGACTACAACGAGCCAATAAGGTCTCAAGCACTAACTAAAAATAAGAAAGCTAAAGCATGCCTTAAATGAAGCAACACACAATCTACAAGGGCAATATTACTCATTTTAAGGAATCTAAGGCTCAATCCTAGCCTTAGGCCTCAATTATCGACCCTAACAAGGATAATCATGTTAAGCTATAAGATAACTAAGGCTACAAGCCTAAAAAATGGTTCCCATCACCTACAAAGAGCCCAATGCTTTTACGGGAATCAATAATGATAGAATAAATAGGAGAAGTTCTAATACTCGACAAATACGATCGTAAAATACGTGCAATCCATACTAAGCACTATCTAATAAAGCGCATTCAAGAAATTAGACTGAAGCCTACCTCAAAGATTATCATGTGCACTCCAAATGTGTGACACATGACCTATCCACTTCTGAAAAATCTCCGAACACCACCATGCTAACAATATATTAATGACAACGTCAATACGAACGTTTAGACACAAAAATTGTAATAAATTATAGATAGACACATATTTGAGTTAAAATAGAAATATGTGAGCCATGCCAGGAATCCCAAAATGGACTCTGTAAAAAGATCCTAATCAACATACCGGTCTTCTGTTCCAAAATGGGACACAATTTGATGCTCGGAACAACCCCAATGATTACATGCAACATTTTAACCACTAAATGAGACTTGGCAGCCCCTTTAAGGCGAGAATTACCTCAAAATGATGCTCCCCACGCTTCACCGATAACTCCCACACGTAGTACCGCTAAAAACCCAAATGAATGCAACGGAAATCTACTTAATCAGAGCTTTCTAGATGAGGAAATTGAATTTAAAAAATGGAGGAGAATGCTAATTTTCAGACTGGTCTTTTAATAAAAGACCAGTCAAGATTGAGTATCACATTAACAGAAGAAGTCCCACTAACACTGAGGGATGGGTGGCAGGAGCGTCACAAACATGGCCAACACTATGCAAATATGGAGGCCAGCACACTAGGGCCTTGTGAATGCGACTGGTGCTTTGTGAACATGCAGGCCCTGGGCGACAAGCCCTAACTAATACAACCATTATCCTCGCGATTGCGTAGGCTTGGGCGATAAGTCTCAACCAACGCGGCCATATGCCTCATGATTAGGCAGGTCTGGGTGACAAGGCTCTGTGAACACGCCCCACAGATTCCGCGAATTCAAAGGAAAACCTGAGTTGCACCAATTGAAGCACATCAGCTAGATTGCTCAAACATGGAATTTTCCAACAGGGTGCCCTAGATTAGTTCAAAACTGTGAATGCAAACTAAATATGCTACCCCATAAAATTTTACAATCCAAACTCAATGGAACCATTGAAGATTTCATCTGAGGTCGTTTCATTAAAAAGTGTATCCCATGCCAAGCTCTCTTTTTAGCGAAATTCCACAAGGGGCTCAGAATGAGACTAAAAGTCTTGAGATCTACACGAAAGGTCATTCTAGATCAAACTCGATGTTTCAAGAAAATAGAACAGTCTGAATTGCATTCTTAGGCCATTTTTCTAGAGTTTTGATCAAAACCGAACATACAAACTAAAGAAGCTCCGAAACATATAAACTTGCACAAAACTAAAACAAATGACTTGGCGACCAAACTTTCAGTCCCAGCTAGTCATAAATATCTTGGGGTCACCACAGAAAAGCTCTAAAGGCTAAAAACATAGGAAGATAGAAAAAATGATGTAGAGGGTCATTACAACATCCACGACTAAAAATTACTTTCGTCTGCAAAAGTACAAGGACAATTGTAACCATGAGGCACAAAAGGATGAGGGTACCCGACTCAGATGCTCCATAAAACAACATCTCAAATAAAACAATGCCATCAAAGAATCAAAGCTATGGGGAAGATCTATAGGTTCACTTCAAAACTCAAAAAACTCATCCAACTCCTTCTTGCGCTCCAACTCATGCACAACTTAACCGAACATGACTGTAAGCACCATATTTATCTGGGAAAATCAATATCACACCATAACCACTGAATTGAGCAACCACAAAACAATGGTAGATGCAACTCAACTCATAAATTTAAATACATGCCTTGTGCTCCAAATAAAACATCTTCCAGTCATTAGGAGCATTGTGCTAGTCCATAGCTATACTAAACATTTCCAGCATCATCTGAATCTTACCTAATAACCCATATAGAACAAATTTTGGATGATTGGAATGCTCCACCTAAATATCTTGTAACAACTATAGCAAAAACAAGGAAACAAGCCTAGGGAAAAGCCCAAATCAAATCTCAACACCTCAAACTAAGAATACAACCTTAAACATAACCTTCCAAAACTAAACACTCTACTACCAAGGATGATCATCCTACGAACTACAAGTCTGCACTGAGCCCAGTTCTAGTGGCCGACATCTACCAAAGGCACTGCTAGAAAATCGATACCATTAGCCAAAAACCTACTCTGCCATCACAAATCTGAGTTGACTACCCCAATCTAAGTGAAAACTAAACCGATATGTAGCGTTAAAATATAGTCAATGGACTGATAACGACCCAAGGGTAACAACTTCCATCACAAACACCACAAATCAACCATTATGACCAAAGCAAACCTCATCTCATGAACAATTACAAAACAACATATTCCACAAATTACTTTGACTTTCTAAGCAAATTTCAATCCTCTAAGTGAGGGTAACATACGACGCCACCTTAGAACACCTCCACTCCGACTTCAAATCACAAATTTCCACCTTTAAAGTTATCAACACAACTGTAGTGAAGCAACAACAATAGCAAGGTGCAGTAAGATATCACACCTGTAAATCCCAGCTAGCCATAGCCAAGCACTAAGACAAGTAGAAAGAGATGAGTCATTAAAGATCGCATGAGCAAATCACAACTTTGCAGTCAAGAGCATGACTTATGCAAGGAAATAAACCATTCAATAAGAACTACCACAAAACCGCAGAAGACAATACTACCCTTTACCCAACTACGACAACCAGAAATCTCCTAACTACAACTCCAAAAAGAAAGAACAAAATGAAGGCAACCTCCTAAGTCTACTAGGGCCAACATCACAAAAAATTCAAACCAGTTAATTTAGCCTAGCCACCTATCAAACAAGGATCGACATCAAAGAAAAAACATAGAGAAAGGGTGGAAAAAAGGGAAGGGCATGGGGAGTTACTCAACCACTACTCCTAGTTAAAGAAACATGACCTAGTTGATCCACTACAAAAAAATATAAACTACAAGAGATAAAACACATGTAATCCATGACAACCCCAAAACCACACAAAATAAGAAATAATGGGATAAAATATTTGAACAACATCCAAAAAGGGATACCTAGAGTCTTAGCCTCCGATCGGCCATTGAAGCACAGAGAAGATCGTCTCTGACCTCAACCTGATAACCTGAAGGACCACCCATACAACTCAGGGTACCACCCTTGACCGAAGGTACCTTTAACCCCTAAGACTGAACAGACTGAACATGCCCACCATGGTCCCATGCAATGGACACGCTCTAGACCGATGGGAAAGCTCTCCACAAATATGACAAGGTTCGACCAACCTAACCTAGTAGTAATAGATGTCATTAATATCTACATAATTAATTCTTACCTAGGACACTTCCTGGACAAATGGCTAACCTCTCCCCAATCATAGCGACCCCGAACACTTGTCTCTTGACCCCCCTTAACCTAGGCCATGATATACTAAATGGGCAATCTTGCCCGGCCTGTGGATGTAAGGGCAGCTAGGGTGGAGAAGGATATTCCCAATATGATTGAGAGGGATATTTAGGCTTCATTAGCTCCCTTTAGAGAAAGGTGGACTCAGTGTAAGGCCACTCTAGTGTTGCATAGTGAGAGGTCAGAAAACCTCACGACAAGGATGGAGGCCCGAGAGCAGATAAAGGGTACCTCTGATTCTTTGCCTACGATGAGGGTTGATATAGACAATCTTAGGGTTGAGGTATACCAGCTGAGGTCCACAGTCATTTCTATGCGATGGGGTAAGGTTCCCTTGCCCAATGCGCTTAATGCGCTTGAGTCTGTGCCTACCTGTATGGTGAGTGTTGAAGTTCTTACTAGTGTGGCTGAGAAGTCGAGTGTGCGTGGTGCTACTATTGATGTTATTATTGATCATGAGAGAGATGAGGATTTGTCCAATTATGATTTATCCAAGGAGATATATGAGGAGAAGATACAGAGAGATGATTATGAGCAATAAATTTCCATGATATTAAAAGAGCTGCAAGATATTGAGGAGACTATGGTCCATACTACGTTGGAGAGATCCCATCAAGAGACCTCTGTCGTTTGCACAAATGGGGTCTCTTCAGACTCCACCATTTCTCCTATTGTTGTGTCGGGCACTAATGCCCTGGTTGAGACTATTGTGATGCCTTCTAAGATAATTTTGCAGGCACTGATTCCTAGGATTATGTCGTCCCTCCTAAGACTCCATATTTGGGCACACCATAGGCATAGCTTTTCAGGGGGACTTTTATCTCTCCTCATGTACTCTTATTCGTTTATTCCACATTGAGGACACTGTTGTTTTTATTTTGGTGGGGTGAGGGCACTTGTGCCAATATTTCCCTTTTTGATTTGTATTTTGCTATTTTCAGTTTTAGTTTTTGATAATTTAGTGGTTTTTTTATTTTATTATAGTGATATTATTACTTAGCAGATTTTGTCTCTCTGTATTCATTTCCCCTATGAGTTTTGAAGTATTTGAAATGCTTGAGTTTTCATTGATAATATTTGAGCATCGATTGTATTAAATATCGATGTCTTGAATAATAATCATGATGAGTATTTTGTTTAGTATTTGTATTGCAAAAAGAAATCAGTGTGGCTGCACTTTTGAATGATGTTTTTGAATCTTGTGTTTACTAGGTATGTTTTGATATGCGCCATGCAATGAACATCACACGTAATCTTTTGATCTTGTCGGGCGATGCTAAATGATTGTGTTTGAAGTGCGTTGTGAGGTGGGGTTTTACTTCAAATCATGCTTGTTGAATGCTAGAATCTTCTTTGTTAGTCCAACTATCTAGCTTTGGTGAATGAAAGAGACTATCTAGGGCACATATTTTAAGAGAAAACCCCAATATCCATATCTTTTGTGACTACCATGTGAGCGTTTGCAACCATGTTTGCACCATTTGAGCTTAAACCATTTGTTGGCAACCTTGTTGAAATCTCTTGAGCTAAATTAACCTTAACTTCTAACCCATAAATCCTTTTTGAAGCATTTGTTTGTTTGAATAGCCAACTTAGGCCAAAATCCTAAGTGGGTGGTGTGGAAAGGAAGGAGGAAAGAAAGCCAAGTGGAAGGAATAGAAAGAAAAAGGGAGAATTAACTTTGAAGTATGTTACAAAAAGAAGGAACCCCTCTTTAAAAAAAAAAACTTTTGATGAGCAAAAATTTTAAAATTGAAATGAATAGAAAGTAAAGTGAAATAAAAAAGGGTCTCCGATAAAATGACTGACAAGTCGAAGTTTGAGTTCCCAAGTGAAAAGAATGGAAAGAACTTGATAAGAGGTGAATATGTTTGCAACAATTCTTTGAAAAGGTGAACCCAACTTTTGGTTCAAAATTTCCCCAAGTTTAGAACCTTTCGATGGACGTCATCTACAACTCATCAATACTCCTACGACCCATCCAACGAATTCATTGGCCAAACATCAGAAACATAATTTCAAAAAATCAACTCTGGGTTCTATGGTTCACTTCCTACGTTTCATAGGACTTCCTACGACACGTAGGACTTCCTAGAGGAATTTTTGCACTATTCTTTCCTTTTAATCTTTCAAATTTCTGAGGTGTTACAATATCTCCGACTTGGGAACATTTGTCCTCGAATGGGAATCAAGCTAGCATGAATAGAGTATGAGAGAAAATAACAACCCAACATGAATGCAAGTTTCTTCAAAATGCACATAAAATTTGAGAATCACTCCAAGATAAGTCATAACATAAAAATCATGTTTTTTCATGAACATGCATGCATATGTAAACATGAGAATGACTAAAATGTATTAGTCCAAAAGAATGACCCATGAGTAACTAACACTTCAAGCTAGAGTAGTTGCAGACGAAAAAAGATGAGGATTCCAGGAAAAAATATCGGGTTCGGCCTCAAAAGTAGCACCCTCAACTAATTGGTTCCTCCAAAGAACATTCACGGAAGCAACTTCTTTGTTTGTCAACCTCTGAACTTGCCGATCTAAGATCTCAATCGGATTCTCTTCATAAGAAATGTTCTCTTTAACTCCCAAACCTTCTAAAGGTACTATAGATTTTGGATTTCCAACAGACTTCTTCAACAAATAGACATGGAATACAAAATGTACTGATGCTAAATCATTAGGCAACTCTAGTTCATAAGCAACTTTGCAAATACACCTCAAAATCTGATATGGGCCCACATAATAGGGACTATGTTTTCCTTTCTTTCCGAAACATATTACACCCTTTATGGGTGAGATTTTCAATTAGACCCAATCATAAAGATCAAACTCAAGCTCTCTTCTTCTAACATGGGCATAAAACTTTTGTCGACTTTGAGCCGTTTTCAATCTTTCGCTAAGAAGTCGAACCTTTTCCATAGCCTCATGCACCAACTCATGCCCTAACAAAGCAACCTTACCAACTTCATACCAACCAATAGGAGTCCTACACCTCCTACCATAAAGAGCCTAAAGCAGTGTCATCCCAATGCTAGAATGATAGCTATTATTATAAGAAAACTCAACCAAAGGCAAATGATTATTCAAATTACCCTTGAAATCAATCACATAAGCTCTTAACATATATTCTAAGGTCTAAGGTCTGAGGTCTGAATAGTATGTGTCACGGCCCAAGGTATTCCCTGGACGTGACATGGCATACAAGACCCCGAAAGGCCTCATACACGCCACTTAGCATGCATACATAAAAAATCATGCAGATTTAAGAGTTCAAAAGACAATGACATATCATATTGTTTAACAAAATAGCGGAAGTCTACATATCATGCCTCAAAATCAATATAATATAAGAATGGGGATTAAAGTTTGAGACGAAACCCAGTAGAATGCAAAAATTAACAAAACATGGAAGTAAGAACAACTAGGTTATGTCCTCAAATGGATGAGGACTGACCAAGTCTTCAACAATCCTTCCACTAGGATGGATGGAGAATTGTCGGGCCCTACATTAACAAGTCAATGTAGGCAAGAGTATGCATTAGTACAATCAAGTACCGAGTATGATAGCAATGCACATAAATATTTAAAACATGCTAAAATGGGACATTTTAATGACATGCAATGGCCAAGCTAAAACATGATAAAGGTTAGAAAACATGAAACATAAACCATGGTAAAAGCAAGCTAAGCATCTTTACTTTACTTGAGGAACATCATAAAAAAGACTTTAGTTCTTAGTTTCGGGAAGTAGCCTTACCCGATATGTAAGACCATGTGAGCTATCAACATGGAATCCGGTGTCTACCCTACACCGAAAGAGGGTTGCCCTACTTTCCAAGGTAAGACATGGGTAATCGCCACTTGTCCACTCGGTGCTAAGAATAGTTCCCACGGATTAATGATATTTTAATTATCATAAGTACACATGGGTGATCACCTCTTGTCTATGTTAGGGAACATGAGTAATCGCCTCTTGTCCCTTCATTAGAATAGCTCCTTAAGAACATGGGTAATCGCCTCTTGTTCTTTTATAATTCATAGTGTGAGTATTACGTGAGAAACCCTTTCACAACTCAACCATAACATCAACATATCATAAACTTTGACTCTTCAATCTCAAAGCACCCTTAATTCATCATTAGCTTCACAAGAGACATACATGATTTCATAAATTTCATCTTTACTTAATTCATCATGCTCATAACTTACAATTCATAGAGCCTACATGGGTTCATAAGAATTCATCTTAAATCATGCAATTCAATGCCAACTCACTCTTAGAAGACCATAGACAAGGCAATTTGATCATAATTGAAGGAGCCCACATAATAGAGGAAAATCATAATTTTTATTGAACATACGTACTTTGATAAAAATCATCCTTAGGTCATTCATAATCTCATCAAGAAAAGTCTTGGCTTAGGAATCGTAATTCTTGCATAGATTTATTGAGAATTCATATAATTCATCACTTTATAATCCAACCCATCAACAAAAGAGAAACTTCAAAATTAGGGGGAATTGGCGTGGGTCCATGGGGATTACTCTAAATTCATGAAATTCAACTCAATTCCTGATTCATAGTTCATAAATCAATCAATTAAGTCAACATTGCAAAGAACCAATGACATGGAAGAAAAGCCTAATTCAAGTAAGAACTTCAAACTTGAAAATTGGACATTTTAGATATTTCAAGGAGGAAAGGGCTCCGTGGAAGAACACTATCATACATTAGGGTCTCAATTCCTTAAGCTATTGTTGAAGAAAAGCTAGATTTTCTTCAACCCTGGCTTGCCCTCTTCTTCTTCTTCTTCTAGTTTCTAGAGAGAGAATATTTGAGAGAGGAGAATTTTTGGGAAATTTGTGAAGTGACTGGAAAAGGTTAGTTTTAGGATTAGAAGGTCTTATATAGTGTTAGGGGGAGTTGTAAACCGACTTAGATTAGTATATAGGCCATTAGGTGAAAAGACCAAATGACCCCTTTTAAAATAAGTGACGGACCCCTACGATCATCCTAACAAGATGGTATATGCAACCCTTAGAAATCATCTTTCTAGCTTTAAGACATAAAACAAATTGACCCTTAGGCATATAATTTCCTCCCTTCCACTCTAAGATAGGCTCATTAGTAAATTGAAATTTGATCATTTGGGTCCTACAATCAACAGAAGCATAAAATGAATGCAACCAATCCATCCCAAAAATAACATCAAAATCTAATATATCAAGCTCTACTAGATCAACATGAGTGACTCTATGGGATAAGGAAACGGGGCAATTTCTATAGATTCTCCTAGCCACAATGGATTTACCAATCGGAGTAGAGACATGAAAAGGATCTAGCAACACATTCGGAACAACATCAAACCTCATAGCCACATATGACGTCACAAAAGACAAAGTAGCACGGGATCAAGCAAGGCATAAACATCAAAGTGAAAGACTTTCAATATATCGGTAACCACATCGCGAGAACCCTATTGTTCATGGCGAGCTTGAAGTCCATAGAATCGGTTTTGCTTTTGATTTCCACTAGAACCCATTGAATTTTGAGGTTGAGTTTGTCGACAGTTATCCCCTTCATTTTTAGCCACTAAGGGACAATCCTTTATCTTGTGAACCATCTTGCCATAACGAAAGCATGCATTAGAAATGGCTTGACATTTACCCTCATTCTTTTTCACACATTTAGCAAAAGTAGTTGATGAATAACCACCACCATTCCCTCCTTGAGGTCTAGGGTTTGACACCCTATCCTTGTTGGACTTAGGAGGGCCATTAGAAGAACCTTCACCAGAAGAGCTTTGTAAAAAATTGAGAACGACCATGTCCATCGGCCATTAAGTGTGAGAAGTTACCATCACTGGTCCGAGCCCTCTTAGCCTCTCTAGACCTTTCCTTGAGTTTCTCCTCTTCTATTTTTTGGGTGTACACAATGAGACGAGAAATATCCATGTCATTTACAAGCATGGTGGTACGACACTCTTTAACCACCATTTCGGACACTCACAAAAAAACCTTACTCATTCTTCCCCTAGGATCGGCAACCATAGAAGGAGCATATCGAGACAATTGTGTTAATTTCAAAGCATAGTCTTTCACACTAATGTTTCCTTGATGAAGGTTGATAAACTCAAGCACCCTCACCTCGCTCATCTCAAGGGGAAAGAACCTATCCAGAAAAGCAACCTTGAATTTTTCCCAATCAAGAGGACCTGCATCATCCCCCCTCTCAGTCTTCCATTTGTTGAACCAAACTTGAGCAACTCCCTTAGGTTGATAAGCGGCTAGCTCCGCCTTTTCTTCCAACGTCACTCCCATGATCATTAGCACCTTATACATTTCATCTATGAATTCTTGAGGATCTTCCTCTATCTTAGAACCATGAAATTCTAGAGGGTTAATTCTTGTGAAATCCCTCCCCCTTGTCGCCATTGTACCCACATTTGGGTTCACGGGAGACACAACCTCTCTATTGGCTTAAGCCATCACGGCTTGAGCAAACACTTGAAAAGCAGCCCTAAACTCTTCATTGGTCACTTGTTCGGCCAAAGGGTCGGCCGGAACTTGAGGAGTTTGAGGAGGGGCTTGTTGATCCACATTCTCTCCCGCATTCCTTCTAGCATAAGTTCTTAGAGTTGCCATATCCTGAAACTCATAGGATATGGATTAGGAGAGAGAGAAGTATAGAGTTAAACTCTATGGCACGACTTAGGAGTAATGAAAGAAGTGAAGTTTCTAAACGTCTTATGGCTCTCTCATTCATAAATGTGGAGCGCTTCACACTCATGATCAAGACTCTACACGACGTTGCTTATGAGACATCCTAGGATCTTTCTAAAACCTGGCGCTTTGAATACAAAGTTTTTCACGACCCAGGCTACCCCCTGGACGTGACATGGCGTACAAGAACCCGAAAGGTCTCATACAAGCCACTTATCATACATACATACAAGATCATAGAGATTTAAGAGTTCAAAAGACAATGACATATCATATCATTTAAGAAAATAGCAGAAGTCTACATCTCATGTCTCAAAGCCAATTTAATATAAGAATGGGAATTAATGTTTGGGACGTAACCCAATACAATGCAAAAATGAACAAAACATGAAAGTAAGAACAAATAGGTTATGCCCTCGAATGGATAAGGACTCACCAAGTCTTCAACAATCCTTCTACTAGGCTCTAGTCACGAATGGATGGAGAATCGCAAGGCCCTTCATTAACAAGTCAATGTAGGCAAGAGTATGCGGGAGTACAATCAAGTACCAAGTATGATAGAAATGCACATAAACATTTAAAACATGCTAAAATGGGACATTTTCATGACATGCAATGACCAAGCTAAAACATGATAAAGGTTAGAAAACATGAAACATAACCCATGGTAAGAGCAAGCTAAACATCTTTACTTTACATGAGGAACACCATAAAAAACACTTTAGTTCTTAGTTTTGGGAAGTAGCCTTAACTGACATGTAAGACCATGTGAGCTATCAACATGGAATCCGGTGTCTACCCTACACCGAAACAGGGTTGCCCTACATGCAAAGGTAAGACCATAACTTTTTAGCTTAGGTGGATCCACTAGCTAATCCTATGGTGACACATAGTTTATAGGACATGGGTAATCGCCTCTTGTCCCTTCATTAGCATAGCTCCTAAAGAACATGGGTAATTGCCTCTTGTTCATTTCAAATACGTAGTATAAGTACTACGTGAGAAACCCTTTCACAACTCAACCATATCATCAACATATCATAAACTTTGATGCTTCAATCTCAAAGCACCCTTAATTTATCATTAGCTTAATAAGAGACATGCATGATTTCATAAATTTCATCTTTACTTAATTCATCATGCTCATAAAACTTACAATTCATTGAGTCTACATTGGTTAATAAGAATTAATCTTAAATCATGCAATTCAATACCAACTCATGCTTAGAAGACAATAGACAATGCAATTTGATCATAATTGAAGGGACCCCACATAATAGAGAAAAATAATAATTTTGATTGAACATACGTACTTTCATAAAAATCATCCTTAGGTCATTCATAATCTCATCATGAAAAGTCTTAGCCTAGGAATCATAATTCATGCATATATATATAGAGATTTAATATAATTTATCACTTTATAATCCAATCCATCAACAAAAGCATAACTTCGAAATTTGTGGGAATTGGCATGGGTTCATGGGGATTTATCTAAATTCATGCAATTCAATTCAATTAATGCTTCATATTTCATAAGTCAATCAATTAAGTCAACATTGCAAAGAACCCATGACATGGAAGAAAACCCCTAATTCAAGTGAGAACTTCTAACTTGAAAATTGGAGATTTTAGGGATTTCAAGGAGGAAAGGGCTCCATTGATGAACACTATCATACCTTAGGGTCCAAATCCCTAATCAATTGATGAATAAAAGCTTGATTTTCTTGAACCCTCGCTGGCCCTCTTTTTTTTTTTCTTCAAGCTTCTAGAGAGAGGAGAATTTTCGAGAAATTTGTGAAGTGATTGGAAAAGGGTAGTTTTAGGATTAGAAGGGCTTATATAGTGTTAGGAGGAGTTGTAAACCGACTTAGATTAGTAAATAGGTCATTAGGTGAAAAGACCAAACGACCCGTTTTAAAATAACTGACGGACCCCTACCTACGGTTGGACCTACAGTCCGTAGGTAAACCTACGACCCATCCTGTCCTTCCATAGGTAGATTCAGAGACTGCCAATTTTTACCCTGTAACGACGGGTCCTATCTACGACTCGTATACTAGACGACGGGCCATCCTGGCAGGCCATTATTGGGGTTCTGAAACTTCACAGTTTAAAAACTTTGTCTTGCCACTTACGGTACCCACCTACGGGCCGTAAGTCAACCTACAAACCCTAGGTGGCCTCCATCATTACTGGTAGTTACCCAGAAATCAGGAATTTTCCACCCTTTCGAATCTGGGGTATTACAATATGCTCGGCTTTTCCATCAGTCTGAAGATTAAAGGCCTTGCTAAGTTTCACTTGAGTACCAAGGCCTTTCTGAAATAACATCCAAAACTAAGATGTAAACTAACTACCACGATTGGAGATAATGGACAAAGGTACTCCATGAAACCTTACCATTTCCCGAATATAAACCTTGGCATAGTTTTCCTATGAAAATGAAGTCTTAACAGGAATGAAGTGAGTTGATTTCGTCATTCAGTCCACAATAACCCAAATAGAGTCAAATTTACAACAGGTGTAAGGTAAACCTGTAATGAAGTCCATATTCAGGTCTTTCCACTTCTATGTGGGGATACTAATGTTTTGAGCCAAACAACCTGGTTTATAATGCTCAACTTTCACTTGTTAACAATTCGAACACTTAGCCATAAATTCTGCAATATCCTTTTTCATCCCATTCCACCAATTGCATTATGACAAATAATGGTACATCTTGGTGGATCTCGGGTCAATAGAATACCGAGAACTGAGTTTTTGTCAAAATCTGTAACACCTCATATTCAAAAGGAAAGAAATTTCTGGTTTTTAGGCCTGGTGCCTTTACCAAACGGAAGCTATCTACTGGCCGTAGGTCAACCTACAGGCCGTATCAGGGAACCATAGGTTGCAAGGTAAAAATCTTAAAAATGTCAAGTTTTGGGATACCATTGACGGTTCGCCATGATAGCTCGTCATTCCATGTACGAGTCGTAAGTAGTTCTCGTAGGTCCCTCTAGACTTAGTGAATTTTTTATGGTTTAAGGGGTGGAGTGACGGTTGCCATGTACGGTCCGTCAATAGACCTACGAACTATACATGGGGTTCCATCATTTGAAGGTTCAAAACAGTAGTTTTTGAAACTTTCTACGGTTTGACATGACAGTCTGTAGTTTGACCTACGAACCATAGGTCACACCCGTAGGTTGAGATCTAGTAGTTATTTTTAAGGGATTTTTGCTCTTTTCTATAAGTAACCTATTCCTAATCTAGGTCGGTTAAGCTCTAATCCTAAGCCCTATATAAGCCCTATAAGCCTAATTCTACCCTTTTCTAACCACTTCAAAACTCCCTCAAAAATATTCCACTAAATATTTCTCTCTCTAGAAGATAGAAAAAGAAGAAGAAGGTCCTAGGGTTTTCATTCAAGTCTCCTAAGTTCCCCATTGATTTCAAGCCTTTGGCATCAAAGTATTATAGCTTTCACCTATGGAGCCATTTCCTCCTTAGGGTTCCCAAATTCTCCATAATTGAAAAGTTAGATTCTTCAATTGGAAATTAGGGTTTTCTTCTATTTTATGTGTTCTTTCAATTTATGACCTAATGGATTGAATTAACTCAGTTTATGCATGATTTGAAGTTGAATTTCAATGAACCCATGCATGATCTATTATTTCTAAGCTATGATTCGATGAAGAAGTTTTATGAATGATCAAAAGATGAATTTTATGAAGTTATGCATGTTCAATTTGTGAAATTAAGATGATTTAAGATTTGCTTTAAGAAGTGAAGAATAAATGTTATTGTTATTGATTTGTGAAAGGACTTTTCTCACATTAATGATTCAACAGGGTTAAAAGGTTTTCTCAACCAAACTTTGAGTCATAGATTAAGGAGTTATTCTAGTGAAGGGACAAGAGGTGATTACCAATGTTTATTAATGTTAAGATAAGTTCTGAATTATCATTAATACGTGGGAATTATGCTTACAACCGAGTGGACGTTGAGATGGAAGCTCTCCTGTTAGTAGAGGACAGGTTTCTAGTAGCAATCTCTATGTTCCATAACTATGTGCCACCATAGGATGATTGTCTTAGATAGACATTAGCTAGTGGATTCACTTAAGCTAGAAACTATAGTTCTTACCTTGGCAAGTAACGATACCTCTTTCCGATGTGGGGTAGACACCGGATTCCCTGTTATAGCTGACATGATCTATGTCTTTTTATAAGGTTCACTTCCCACAATAATTAACAAAGGTTACTTACTAAAGGCTTTTAAGAATATGTTGTTTTAAGATGACTTACTTGCATTGACCATGACTTGTATCTCGTGTTTTCTATCATGTCATCATATGATTTAACTCGGTCATTATATCCTGTGTACATCCCGTTTGCATAATTTTGTATCCTTTATGCATAATTATCATACTTGGTACATTATTGTACTAACGCATACTCTTGCCTACATTCTCTTATAAGTGTAGGATCTACCCTATCTCTATCAACCCGCGGTTAGTCGTGGCTTGAGACAAATGTTTAGATTTTCACTACTTTGATATAAATTGACTTTGAACTTCATAATTACTATTATCTTGTATGATGCATGTTAAATGCCTAATATGAGGCCTTTCGGGATCTTGTATGCCATGTCGCGTCTAGGGGGTACTTTAGGTTGTGATAAACTTGTTATTCATAGCACAAGATTTTAGAAAGGTCCTAGGATCTCTCACAAGCCACGTCGAGTAGATTCTTGGTGATGGGTGTGAAGCGCTCCACACTTATTAATGAGAGGCTATAAGATGTTTAGGAAACTCCACTTCTTTCATCATTCTTAAGTCGTGCGATAGAGCTCAACTCTATGTCTCTCTCCTAATCCCTATCTGATGCTTTTCAGGATATGGCCACTTGAAGGGCATAATCTAGGAGGGATGGATTAGTTGCATTCATGTTATGTCTCTATTGATTGTAAGACCTGAGTGGTCAAGTTTAAATTTCCAAATGAGTCTATCCTAGAGTGGAAACGGGAAAATTCTATGCTTAAGAGTCGATTTGTTTCTTATCTTAAAGCTAGGTGGATGATTTCTAAGAGTTGCATATACCATCTTGTTCGGGTTAGGTATATGGATTCCGAAACCCCTATCTTGGCGTCGGTCCCTATTGTGAATGAGTTTCTAGAAGTGTTTCCCGCTGATCTACCCGGTGTTCCTCCCGAATGGGAAATAAAATTTGTATTGACCTTCTGCCAGATATTCAACCTATCTCTATTCCTCCTTATCGAATGGCTCCAGCAGAACTTCAAGAATTGAAGGAGCAAATAAAGGACTTACAGGATAAGGGCTTCATCCGATTGAGTATATCTCCATGGGATGCTCTGATTCTGTTTGTTTTAAAGAAGGATGGGTCGCTCAGCTTGTGCATTAATTATCGGTAATTGAATAAGGTTACTGTTAAGAACAAGTATCCTCTTCCAAGGATAGATGATTTGTTTGACCAACTTCATGAAGCAAGTTACTTTTCAAAGATTGACCTTCGATCAGGCTATCACCAATTAAGGGTGAAGGAAGATGGCATTCCAAAGACAGTCTTTCAGGCGGGATATGGCCATTATGAATTCTTAGTAATGTCGTGGTTTGACCAATGCTCCGGATGTATTTATGGATTTGATGAATAGGGTGCTTAGACACTACGTAGATATGTTCATGATTGTGTTGTTCGATGACATTTTGATTTACTCAAGGAGTGAGGATGAGCATTCTTATCATTTGAGGATTGTGTTGCAAGTCCTCAAGGACCAACAACTCTTTGCAAAGTTTAGTAAATGTGAGTTTTGGTTGAGGTCTGTGCCTTTTGTTGGTCACATCATTTCTGGTAAGGGTATTGAGGTAGATCCTAAGAAGACGAATGTGGTTAAGAGTTAGCCTAGACCTCTATCCCCTTCAAATATTTGAAGTTTCTTGGGTATGGCTGGTTACAATAAAGAAGGTTTGTTGAGGGGTTCTCTTTGATTGCCTCTCTATTGATGGCATTGACCCAAAAAAAAAGCTAAGTTTGTATGGTCTGAAGCATGTGCGAAGAGCTTCCAAGAATTGAAATATAGGCTTACCTCCACTTTGATATTAACTCTACCGAAAGGATCCAGTGGATTTGTGGTTTATTGCGATTCCTCAAGAATCGGTTTGATATGTGTTCTTATGCAAAATGGGAAGGTTATTGTTTATGCTTCAAGGCAACTTAAGGTTCATGAAAAGAACTATTCTACCCATGACTTAGAACTAGCAGTGGTTGTGTTTGCTCTAATGATTGGAGGCATTACTTGTATGGTGTCCATGTCCATGTCTTCACCAACCATAAAAGGTTACAATATTTGTTCAAGCAAAATGATTTGAATCTTCAGCAAAGGCTATGGCTTGAGCTGGTAAAGGAGTATGACATGAGTGTCCTCTATTTCTCTAGAAAGGAGAATGTTGTAGCGGATACCCTTAGTAGGTTATCCATGGGAACTATTGCTCATGTTGAAGATTATAAGAAGGAATTAGTTCGAGATGTTCATAGATTGGATTGATTGGGTGTTCAGTTAATTGATTCCACTGTTGGTGGAGTGATTGTTCATTATGGTTAAAATCGTCTTTTGTATTGGATGTGAAAGAAAAGCAAGGCCTTGATCAAATTTGGATGGAATTTAAGGAATCAGTGCTTAAAAAGTTCGTTCAGGATTCCTACCAAGGGGGAGATGGTGTACTTAGATATCAAGGTCGTTTATGTGTTCCAAATGTTGATAACTTGAGGCAGCATATTTTTTTGAAAACCAAGAGTTTCGGATATTCTATTCACCCGGGAGCTACCAAGTTGTACCATGACTTGCGGGAGGTCTATTGGTGGAATGGGATGAAGAAGGACATTGCGAAATTTGTGGCTAAGTGTCATAATTGTGAACAAGTGAAAGTTGAGCACCAAAAGCCGGGAGGTGTGACCCAAGATATTAGTATTCCTATTGGGATGTGTGAAGATTTCAATATGGACTTCATTGTTGGTTTACCATACACCCGGTGACAACATGACTCGATTTGGGTTATTGTGGATCGTATGATAAAATCAACTCATTTCATTCCCGTCAAGGTCTCGTATTTGGTGGAAGACTATGCTAAGTTGTACGTGAGGGAAATGGTTAGGTTGCATGGTGTGCCTCTATCCATCATATATGATCATTGTACTCAATTCACCTCTCTATTTTGTAAATCTTTCCAAAAGGGCCTTGGTACTCATGTTATGCTTAGTACAACCTCTCATCGTCAAACTGATGGGTAAGCGAAGCGTACTATCTATACCTTGGAAGATATGTTGAGAGCTTGTGTGATTGATTTCATGTGTAATTGGGATTATCATTTGCTTTTAATTAAGTTTGCTTATAATAATAGCTATCATTCCAGTATTGGCATGGCTCCATTTGTGGCTCTTTATGGTAGGAGGTGTAGATCTCGTATAGGTTGGTTTGAAGTTGGTGAAGTTGTTTTGATAGGTCCCGAACTGGTTCATGAAGCTATGGATAAAGTTCGTCTTATTAGAGAATGGCGGAAAATGGCTTAAAGACAACAAAATTCCTAAGTCGATGTTTGAAAGAGAGATCTCGAATTTGATGCTAATGATTGGGTTTACTTGAAAATTGCATCAATGAAGGGTGTAATAAGGTTTGAAAAGAAAGGGAAGCTTAGTCCCCATTATATGGGGCCATATAAGATTTTGAGGCGAATTGGCAAGTTGCTTATGAACCTGACATTCCTAATGATTTGGCATCAATTCATCCGATTTTTCATATCTCCTTATTGTAGAACTGTATTAGTGATTCGGCATCTATAGTGCCATTGGAGAGTCTTGGTGTAAAGGAGAGTCTTTCTTATTAAGAGGTTCTGGTTGAGATTTTAGACTGGCATGTTCGGAAGTTTAGAAATAAAAGATTCACTTCCGTTAAGGTTCTTTGGAGGAATTAGTTAGTCAAGGGTACTACTTAGGAGGCCACTCGGGTCCTACAATCAATCGAAGCATAACAAGAATGCAACAAATTCATCCCAAGAATAACATCAAAATTTAACATATCAAGCTCTACAAGATCAACATGATTGACTCTATGGGATAAGGAGACGGGACAATTTCTATAGACTCTCTTAGCCACAATAGATTCACCAATAGGGGTAGAGACACAGAAGGGATCTAACAACACATCCAAAAGAACACTAAACCTCATAGCCACATATGGCGTCACAAAAGATAAAGTAGCACCGGGATCAAGCAAAGCATAAACATCAAAGTGAAAGACGTTCAACATACGGGTAACCACATCTGGAGAACGCTCTTGCTCATGGCAATCTTGAAGTGCATATAATCGATTTTGCTTGGGAACATTTGAATCTGACCCACTAGGTGGAGCTTGCTTACCTTCTTTTTCCTTAGCTTTGAGAGATGGACAATCCCTTATCTTATTACCGCTCTTACCACAACCGAAGCAACCATTTGTAATGGCTAAGCACTTGCCCTAATATGTCTTCCCACACTTAGCACAACTAGCCGATGAGAATTCACCACCACTTTTTCTTTAAGGCTTAGGGTTTGGAACCCTATCTTTGTTGAACATAGGAGGAGCATAGGAGGAACCTTGACAGGAAAACCTTTGTCGAAATCTAGAACGGCCATGTCCATCGGACTTTGAATGTGAGAAATTACCATCACCGGTCTTAGCCCTCTGTGCCTCTCTAGATTCCTTAAGTTTCTCCTCTTCCATTTGTTGAGCATGAACCATGAGACAAGAAACATCCATATCATGGCTAAGCATAGCGATACGACATTCCTAGACCACCATTTCGGACACTCACGAAACGAACTTAGTAATCCTTGCCCTAGGATCGGCAACAATAGTGGGAGTATATTAAGACAACTGTGTGAACTTCAAAGCATACTCTTTCACACTCATGCTTGACTCCCTCATCTCAAGGGGAAAGAACCTACCAAATAAAGTAACCTTGAACTTTTCCCAATCGAGAGGACCCACATCAACCGCCCTCTCACTCTTGCATTGCTCAAACCACACTTGAGCCACACCCTTAAGTTTAATAGCTGCCAACTATGCCTTTTGCTCTGGCGTCACACCCATGATCACTAGCACCTTGTATACCTCATTAATGAACTCTTGAGGGTCTTCCTCAACCATAGAACCATGAAACTATGGAGAATTCATTCTAGTGAAGTCCCTCGCTCTCGATGCCGCCGGACGCAAATTTGGGTTCACGGAAGCCACAACCTCCCTATTGGCTTTAGCCGTTATGGCTTGAGCCAACACTTGAAAGGCAGCCCTAAACTCTACGTTAGTCACTTGTTCGGCCAAAGGGTCGGCCGAAAATTGAGTAGCTTAAGGAGGACATTCTTTTTACACATTCTCTCCCGCATTCCTTCTAGCATAAGCTCTTTGGGTAGTCATATCCTGAAACGCATATGATAGGGATTATGAGAGAGACATATAGAGTTGCCCTCTATCACACGACTTAAGAGTAATGAAAGAAGTGGAGTTTACTAAACATCTTATAGGCTCTCATTCATAAATGTGGCGCGCTTCACACACTGAATACCAAGTTGGTAATGACCCAAAGTACCCCCCAAATGTGACATGGTATACAAGACCTCAAAAGGCCTCATACAAGCAAGTTATAATGCATAGACAAGATAATGGAAATAAAGAGTATATAAAAATAAGTTAAAGTCATAAGAGTTTTATATAAAACGAAGCGGAAATATACATAGTCTCAAGCCATCTATTACATCATAGAGTGACGGGGACGTAACCCACATTTCACATACAAAATTCTAGAATAGGAAGACATAAAAGAAATAAAAGAGTCTCGGTCCTCGAAGCATGGGGACTCACCAATCTTCAAGAATCCTTCAACTAGGTTCTAGCCATGAATAGATGAAGAAGAGTCGCCACCCCGTATATTAATAAATCAATGTAGGCAAGAGTATGCGTTAGTACAAAAATGTACCAAGTGTGATAACCATGCGTAAAAATATTTAAACATGCACAAAGGGACATTTTCATAACATGCAATGATCAAACTATACCAGGAGAAAAGGGGGTTAGAAATCATAAGTTATAAATCCTGATCAATGCAAGCTAAACATCTTTACTATACTTGAGAAATACTTTAAAGTCACTTTAGTTCATTATTGTGGCAAGTAGCCTTAACCGACATGTAAAACCATGTGAGCTATCAACAAGGAATCCGATGTCTAACCCCACACTGATACGGCCATCCTACTTGCAAAGGTAGGAACCTTTACTTAACATAGAGCTTACGTGAATCCACTAGCTAGTATCTATCGTAGACCATCATCCTATGGTGGGACATAGTTAAGGGATAAGGAGATTGTTACTAGAAACCCGACCTCTAAATATGGGAGAGCTTCCAACTCAATATCCACTCGGTGCTAAGCATAAATCCTACAAAATAGTAAAAATTCTTATTCATCTTATTATCCATGGAAAAGTACAACTAGAGTTACCAATCCAAGCTAAAGTTCATTAGAATAGCTCCTTAAACCTTTGATTCAACTTTAGTTGAGAAAACCTTTCAACAAGTTATGAATCATTTATGTGAGAAACCCTTTCACATTCATAGATTGAGCAATATATGAAAAATCCTTTCACAACTCAACAACAACATCATATATGCTTCAATCTCAAAGCAATTCATAAATTATCATAAGATTCATAATTGAACATGCATTCTTTCTTAAAAATCCATCTTTTGATCATTCATAATTCATCATGAAATCATAGCTTTTACAAATTGTAAATCTTTCATGGGTTCATATAATCTTCATAAAATTCATCTTCTTCACAATTCAACCAATCAGTAATTCATAAATTTTGAAATTGGGGAAATCACATGGATTCATGGGGATTTATCTTAATTCATGAAGTTCAACTCAATTCATGCTTCATAGTTCATAAAACAATCAATTAAATCAACATTGAAAAGAACCCATGACATAGAAGAAAACCCTAACTTCAATGGAGGATTTCTAACTTGTAAAATAGAGAATTTTGGAAATCTATGGAGGAAAGGGCTCCATAGATGAATACTATCATACCATAATGCCAAAACCTTGAAATCAATGGAGGATTAGGAGGCTTTATCTTGAAACCCTAGATTGTCCTTCTTCTTCTTCAAGCTTCTAGAGAGAGAAATATTTGGGAGAGGAGAGTTTAGGGAATGTTTAGGAAAGGGTAGAATTTGGCTTAAAAGGTTTATATAGGGTCTAGGTTAAGGGCCGAACCGACTTAGATTAGGAATTAAACACCAAGGGAAAAGACCAAAAAGCTCTTTAAAAATAACTGTCTGACCACTATTTGCTGTTGGACATACGGTCTGTAAGTCAACCTATGGACAGTCTTGGTCTACCGTAGATAGATTTAGAGACTTTCCAACTTTGGACCCCCAACGACGGGACCCCATGTACGGTCCGTGGATAAACCTACGCTCCGTACATGGCTACCAGGGATCGAACTCTTGGCCCTAAAAGTTTCAGTAAGTGTGGGTCTCACCTACGAGACCTACCTACGGCTCATACATTGATTGACGGTCCGTCATGGCGAGCCTTATAAAAGTATTATGGCTTAACATTTTTAGGAACCTGGACTAGCCAACCACAAGCCTGACCATAGGTCCGTCTATGGGCCGTAGGTGGCTCCATTTGTACTGGCACCAAAAATTCAAGAAAAATGGAAATTCTTTCCTTTACGAATCTGAGGTGTTACATTGAATAAACACAGTCGGAACTTATGAAGAATTGAATAAAACCTAATCTCTTTGATTGAAACTTTACTTGGAGAATTGAGAAATCTTGGGGCTCAATAGGTAAATGGAACCCATTGATGAAGCCCTACATACCTTGCTATTCAAAGCCCAAAAGCAATGGTTAAAAGTAGACTTGGCTTGAAAACCGTAGATTCTTCTTCTTGATCTTGAGAGATAATTGGAGAAGATGAAAGTGAATGGGATTTGGTGATGTTAGTGAATGTCATAGTTGGAGTAGTTTTAGGAGTTGAAGGGTAGTTATAGGACTTAAAAAATAAGGGTCAAAATGACTTCATATAGGTATTACATGCAAAGGAAAAGACTCAAATATCCTTAAGAAATAACTGTCGGAGAGCCCTACTCTTGAGACTTACGGCTCAGAGGAATTTCTTCAACAGTTCTAGTCAGCAGTAGATCCAACTTCAAAAATACAAAAATTAAATCATTTCCCATGAGACATTTCTACAATCCATCAAAGATTCCACGGTTCGTACACCCAATCAGTAGAAACAAGCTTTTGGTTCAAAATCTCCCGAAGTCTAGAACCTTTCTACTGAAGCAATCTACGACTCGACAATGCTCCTACGACCCGTCCTACTCATTCATAGGTCAAAAATTAGAAAATTAATATTCCAAAACTTATTTTAAAGGTTCTATAATTCATTTCCTACGGCCCATAGAACTTTCTATGATCCGTAGGTTGGACTCATGGAACATTGCCACTGAGGAATTTCTATACTTTTCTTTCTTTTTTATCTGTCCAATTTCTGAGGTCTCACAACCTATGCAGGTCCCTCTTCACCTACTGTAGAACACAGAGCCAGAGGGACCAATAAGGGTTGCAAGAAGTCTGTATATACTTCCTTGGCCAAAACCAGGACTTACATCATATAATCTTTGTCATTGTACTGGTGGTATGAGTAGCCAAATTAATGTAGAAAAGGGCAACAACACACCGTTTAGTCAAGTGAAAGTGAAGCACAGCCCAGATACCTCTAATTTTTGAACTAATAAATGAGCACATCCTTGGCACCTCATACATCTTGAAAATCAGTTTATCAAATTGATCTAGGTTGTACGTCTCCAATTAAAACTTGTTGAAAATAGTCTTTCTCCAAAATAGTATTAATGATCCAATGCATGAACTGAGGTCGTACCACAAAACACGTTAGAATGACCAACCAATGCAATGCATGCAATCTCCAGCATCCAAACAAGGCACATGCAGCAAGAAGTACAATACAAAAACCATCACACTATAAAGGCAGAGAGAACTGACATGGGATATAACTCATTCTCGACCACAATCTTGGACAAAATAATATAATAAATAGCTTAATAAAAGCATAAAAAGCGTACCGCTAATCAAAAAGTGAAGGAATCAAGAAGAGACTTAAAAATCAAATAAGGAGAGAGAATAACTTAATTATTGATACCTTACCCCAAACATACCACTCTAGTATACAACAGAGCATAGCTAACACCAACTTATGGCAACGATGAGCCACTAAGGTCTGAAGCACTGACAGAAAATAAGCGAACAGAAACAAGCTCTATAGGGAGCAACACAGAACTACAAGGGTGATATAACACATTCTAAGGCTCAATCCTAGCCTAAGACCATAAGTATCGATCCTAACAAAGATAATCATGCGAACCTATATTATAAGCAAGGCTATTAGCCTAAACTAAGGTTCCCGTCACCCACAACAAGCCAAACTCTTTTACGGAAATCAAGAAAGATAAAATAATTAGGAGAAGTTTAAACACATGACAAATACATCCTAAAACATATGACATTCATCCTAAACACTATCTAATAAAGCCCAATAAAGAAAGTAATGTGAAGCCTACCTCAAAGCCAATCACTTGAACTCCAAATCCGTCACACAGGAGCTATCCACTTCCAAAACACCCCTGAATACCGTCACAATAACAAAATATTGATCATATTGTCAATATAGATGTTTAGACACAAAAGTAGCAATAATAAGATATGGACCAAAAATTTAGTCAAAATAGGAATGTTGGCCCCACATCAAAAATCCAAAAATTGACAACATCAAAAGGTCTTAATTTTCTTAACAAGCTTGTGTCCAAAAATAGAACACAATTTGTTGTTCAGAACTGCCCCAACAGTAACATGCAACATTTTCACCATTAAAGAAGACATAGTAGTCTCTGCGGTATGAGAATTACCTTGAAACCATGTACCCCGCACTTCACTAATCACTCCCACACATAGCCACGGCCAAATAAAAACCAACACAACTGAAATTGCCTTAATCCAGATCAACTTCCTAGCTCAAGAGATCAAATTTAGTAAATGGAGGAGAAGGGTGATTTTGACATAGGTCTTTTATTAAAAGACCTATCAATATTGACTATCACGATCATGGAAGAAGTCCCACAAACATGGAAGGACGGCTTGCAGGAGCATCTCCAACATTCCTGGCACAATGTGGATATGGAGGCTAGTTCGTTAGTGTCACGACATAAAGTACTCCCCAGATATGAATTGGCATATAAAACCCCGAAAGGCCCCGTACAAGACACTTAGCATAAATCATACAAGATAGTAGTAGTTAAGAGTTCAAAAGTCAGTTTCATATTTAAAAATTTGTAATAAAATAGCTGAAGTCTAAAATAGTCTCAAAGCCATCTAATACATCAATTAAATGAAATTTGAGACGTAACCCATCAATACAACATTTTAGTCTTTTTGCCACCCCTGTAAAGTGTGGTCTAAACTAGCAAAGAGTGTGGCCTTTGATAAAAGGCTACACTTTTTGACTTTCGGCAACACTTTTTCGGGGGTTGCCTAAAGAATTGTAACTTTTGACTTTAGACAACGCTTTTTAAGTGTTGCCGAATCATCTACGCCTAATAAGCATGGCCATTGATGTACAAAGGCCATGCTTTGTAGCACATCTTTAAGAACATTTTAATATCATAAACCTACACTTTTTAAGTGTGGCCATTGCTTTGTTGTTTGCAACGTTTTAAACAATAGCCTTTATATCTCTTCTACAACAACACTTTATAAGTGTAACCTTTTCTTATGTACATGCTACAATTTATATTATCAATAAGCCACGCAAGTGATGTTCCTATAGCCAAACTTTTGAAGTGTGGAAACGCTGTCAAGATTTTTATAGCCACAATTTCTAATCAAAATATAATTATTTTGGTTTGCATATTAATCATCAAACTATATATATATATATATATATATAAATGATCTCAACCACCAAATTAACTAATAAATAATTCAAATCTATAGATCACTTGCAATAAACATCAGAAAACAGATCTTATATAAGATATACTTCGAAATTAAAGTAATATTTAAAGATCTGTACTAGCATAAATTCCACAAAATTAAATGATCTCAAACATATATTACAATAGTTCAAAAACTCTATCATTCACTTCATTTGATCGAGTTGACTTGTGGCACCATTCAAATTTGATCAGAGACATTTCCCTACACGTTCAAAATAAAATTAAAAGTTAGTAAAACAATTTGATGCGAGTTAATTACCTATGCAACCACATGCACTGAATCAAATGATATACAAACTATATAGGCAAATTGTCCAAATATCGTACTAATGAGTACGACTATAATCAAAACTGTGAAATACTCTAATTACATTACATGAAAATTTCTATAATGAATCTGATCATAGTATAAAGTAAGGAAAATATAAGCTAATATGCTCAAAAATCTTGTATAGAAAGCATAAGGTCCTTAAAACCATCAATCAAACAATCAACAAGCCTCAAGTGTTTTTAGGGAACTCAATTTCTTTAATATATAAAGTAAAAAAAAATATCCCATTCATTTTTAGGATAAAGCAAACCCGCTAAATGTGACACTCAATAACAACAAGCCTGTGAGTATTCCGTAGTCTTTTTTCAATCTAAAAAAGCCTTGTAATTCAAATCTTTTCAAGGAGTTTAAGAAATTTTTTTTTTTTCCTTTCCAAAGGTACGGATCAAACTTACATAACACTATAGATTAACTAACAAATGTAGAACTGCTCTCCTTAAGGAAGCTTAATTTGAATTTTAACAGCATCGTGTCAAAACTTACTCTTTATGAAACAACATGGTAGTCATCAAACAAGTGCACAATTCTAATATGAATATCAAGTGTTTTTTGACATTGATTTATAATAACACCAGATCATAGTACCCTTAGTGTTAAAAAAATAGCTAGCATCACTAGTAAGCCAACATACTTCTGGAGAAACCATTCTTTATCGGTCATTGACGTATCAAGGACAATGTCAACTAAAAATCACATAACTGGGAACCAAGTATTGTCGCATCTAAAGAAACAAGAAGTCAACTAAGGTGACTTGATAAATTCAAGAGAGAGTGGGATTTTCAATTATTGCATGGTCATCCATTTGAAAACACCTTTTTTATGCAAATTTTGCAAAATTTCTATGTCTTTAAATGTAGTTACTGGTGAATTTTTCAAGTTATTGCATTGTCATCCATTTAAATGTACACGCACGCCATCAAATTTCTCACTCACTAACCAAAGGACTAGAATAGGAAAACCTATAGCATAGTCTGTAAGATAAAAAAATACCTTTTCAAGAATCGAAGCATGAATTGAGCCGGATGAATTTTGGAATTATCCAGTTTAGTCTTCAAAATTCTCCTTCAATCAATCAATTATGTCTAAATCTCAAATTAGCTCCCAAATCTGCTAAGAAAGGATTTTGTCGAAGCTCCAAAAAAAATTTAACATATCATCCCAAAAAGACAACCTACAAACTATGTTTCCCATTACGTAGTAATTCAAAAATAGTTATGATTCCAAGAACAAAAACTGATCGAGATAAACATTTAATTGGACCCCTTCCAATAATATATCACGAACATAAGTAAAATTGATTACATAAATACACAGAGGTTTGAAAGAATGTAGGTTCCATAATAAATAGAAGCACATATTTTGAGGCAAAGAAGAATAGATGTTAGATACCTCACATATTCCTTACCCCTAGCTTTTGGAAGAAGATCTTTCGCCAGTAAGCTATGGTCACACTACTATCCATACGAATAACATTGTAAAGATTAACATGAGATAAAACAGAATGCTGCACATAAGAAAAACTTCAAACAGTTGTAATGAGAAGTCATTAACATAAATAGTAGACAAAAATAAATACATGGAGTAGTCCAACAGATGGGGAGTTGAGAAGTAAATACCTGACAAAATCTAGAAATAGTAATATTTGAACCATGGCACAAACAAATGACTCAGCACAGAAATTTTTTTTATTTTCAATTTTTTGCTAAAGTAGAGCTCATTTTCCTGTTAGCATAGTGATCCAAATGTGGCTTTAGTTTCTTTTTTGATAGTGTCCTTTTTACAACCATTTATTTAATGGTGGACAGATGAACCGTTAGAATAATGAGTGCCATAGCACCACTGTTTTGAGGCGCACGTTACATATACAATTCAGTGGAATTTTTAAAGACGTATATTGAAACTGCCATATACGCGTTACAGTTTCCTACTTTAGCATTAGATTTTCATTTAATGACGTTACTAACCTCAAAACAATATTCATGTTAATAATGCAGCGACTCTAACAAAGAA